>VZRF01013272.1:811-177778 GCA_013396875.1 Vireo altiloquus | reverse complement strand
AAAATAAAATGGATGTCTCTTTGCTCCCTGCTGCAGGAAGGAAACAATACTAAAAGGAGCAACTATCTGCATAATCCTCTTTCATCCTTATATCAAACCCAGCACATTCAGATGCAATGGAAAATCTTGTGTCAGGAACAAGTAATGCTATATGGAAAAGCCTAGCATGGAGGCCAGAGGACAGTGTCATTGTGCCACCCCCTTTGTTACCCCAAATCCATGCCTGTGACAAAAGTTTGCACCAGAGAAGGTTGTATATCAATGACATGAAAGAACCCATAAATCATTTATATGGCTTAAGACATCAATACAGGTATCTCTTTTCATTATACTATAATGCACAATGGGTGCAGTCACTACTTTTGAGTCATTTGCCAGTACATGACATAATGAGCCCTGCTTTTTGTCCTCTGGACACTATTGTACAAAGGCACTATGAGATTTCACAGGCAATCAACTTAGTATTTAATTTAGAAAAGAAGCACCATAATGAAAGAGGCAAATAAATGTTTTCTCAGCTCTTGCCTAGCATTAGCTTTGCAGGCTGCTTTTGATACCATTGGGGAGAAAAATAATAATCAGAGCATGCTTGGAGCCTCCACAACTTTCTAGAGAGTCATAATGTTATAGAGCCTTCTGAAACTGAAGAACCTACCTCATTGCTTATTAAAATTTAGGCAAATCATGAAGAGAAGGGGGTAATAAATAACCTTGAGGGAGAAACACTTGACAAGAGTAAGTTCCAAAACATCATGGGCAAAAGAGCCTTGACTTTGGGAATTTCACTTAATTTGATTTATTGCCAATTAACATAAACTTTTATTTACACTTTCAGGCATTGGAAAACAGAGATGACAAACAATTAAACAGACACTTAGGTAAACCTCTTTCTTTGCAGTTCCCTAGAGTCCACTGCAGTACAACACATCTTCCCACACACAAGCCAGCCAGTCTCCCCTTCCCTTATCATGAGCATACATTATACTTTCTCACAGCAAGTCCCTTGGGTGTGGGGATGGACAGCTCAGGAGACTGGGCTGGTAGATGATGCTTTCGTGCTGCAGTTTATTTCTTACGGTTTTCTTTCTCCTTGTTTCCTCCTCTCCTGCCCAGATCCTCCACAGGCTGCAGTCCCTTTCAAGTATCTCTCTTTCAGTGTGGGTCACCCATGGGATGCAACTCCTTCCCCACCAAAGCATCTTCAGCCCCATCTCTGACAGTGTTCTCTCCCAGGTGCCTCCTCCTCCTCTATCTGCCTATGTACCCCTTTCTCACTCATCTTCACACCTCCTTCTGTTGTAGTTTGTTTTTCTCTCCCATCTCCCCACATGAACATTGAAGAAACTGGGACAGCTCTGACTGGCCACTTTGTAATTGAGGAAAAGCTTCCATCAATGATTATGCTGGAATGGGCAGAAGGTTTTCCCTCCAACTACCCAAGCAGTTGCTGTGTATTTGCACAGAGCTGTCCACCTTTATGGTGGTTGCTTCAGGACCTAGGATAAGTACAAAATGCCTTGTTAGAAAGACCAAAACCAAAGAGGCACATTGCTGTAGTGGGCGGGTGGTAGGTGCCACAACCTTCCGGAAGCATCTCCTTGAAGAAGGCGCTCGGCAGTGCCAACACACACGTGCACACACACTGGATAGCTGTGGGACAAGTTTGAAGGCAAAGAGCCGGGAAGGGTCTTCATATGGGGTCCAACGGGAGGGGTTTATTGCAGCCACGCACGTGAAGGGGTCCAGGGACGGAGACAAGAAACATGGGAGGGTCCAGGTTTATATAGGGGTCAGTAGGGGTGGAGAGAGAGCATCAGGGACCAATGGGTCTGGGTTTATATAGGGGTCAGTAGGGGCAGAGAGAGAGCATCAGGGACCAGTGGGTCTGGGTTTATATATGGGGTCAGTAGGGGTGGACACAGCATCAGGGACCAATGGGTCTGGGTTTATATATGGGGTCAGTAGGGGCAGAGAGAGAGCATCGGGGACCAGTGGGTCTGGGTTTATATAGGGGTCAGTAGGGGTAGAGAGAGAGCATCAGGGACCAATGGATCTGGGTTTATATAGGGGTCAGTAGGGGCAGAGAGAGCATCAGGGACCAATGGGTCTGGGTTTATATAGGGGTTGGTAGGGGCAGAGAGAGCATCAGGGACCAATGATCTGAGGGCATGAGGGCAGGGCACAGGCAGGGCCAGGGTATGGGAGCCAGTAGGAAAATAGTGAAGGAGTGGTGAAGGAACAAGGGCATTGAGGGAGCAGGGAAGGGAGAACATTCTAGGGCAGGGATATGTATGGTTGAAAGGGGCAGGGAGGCCAACCGGGGAAGCAGAACGAGGGTACATTAACATAATGAAACAAGAGTTCCCTGGGAGAAGCCTTTTCTGTCTCGCTAACCTGGGAAGTTTCCCTTAGGGTCTGTCTCTCCTTTGCACTCTAAAGGTCCCTTGTTCTGTAGGCCCACCAGCCTCCACAGCATGTGCTTTACTGGGAGTGACCATAAGGCCCAGCTAACCAGATCCTTGCCACACCACCTTCCAACCAAGGTTTTTCGGCTACTAGTATTTCATGCAAAGGCAGTGGAAAAAATATTTTCAGAGATTGGGTGATGCTGAGTTTTTCTTTCTGGTTTATCTCCCTTCCCTCCAAAAATTTAGGCTGCAATTGAAGTAGTAGATGGTTGTATCCTTCAGCACAGCATTCCTGAGTTAAGAGTCTGCCTCCACAAACTGAAGCTTTTTTAATAGCACTGTCAATGGGAGATCGCATATCTTGTTAAGTGCTATTCAGATGCACCCACAGACACTCACTGCTTCAGAAACACATCTCTTCCTAATAATATAGTTGGCTACATTATCTTATTTGACACTAAAAACTTGAGATGATTGATGGTAGCTTAAATTCTGAATAGACAAAAATTATAGAGCAGCTTTATAATCTTTTGCATTAGTGCCCTGGGGAAATGGCTGAAGTCTTTATCACATTCAAAGGACAGCATAACTGATGCTAAACCTCTACCCTTCCAGCCAGACCAGCCTTCCATGAAGGTCTCAGGCAGCCTGGTCAGGATTCTGCCTATAAGAATGGCTCTGAGGGCCAAGCATTTGATCATTAGGTGCCACACTTTTCATCATCCCTAACTACTGCTTTGCAGTGTTTTTAACATACGTGCAACTAAAGATCAAGGGACAAAGAGAGAGGAAGGATGAAGGGAAAAGAACAGAGCAAGAAACTTCCCTTTACCTTGGGTATAAATGGGAATCCTGCTGCGAAGTAATGTAGTGTTTGCTTCCTGGACACACCAATACCACAATAGATCTGAAGAATTACATTTCTAAAAGCTATGGAAGAGTGGTTCAAGAACCTACCCCAAGAGAAAGAGGAAATACACTGGCAGCCAGAAAAGGTAGGTTTGGGAGGGGCTGGGCTTTTATAACATTCCTGGAAAGAGCAAGGTTCATTACTTTGAGAATCACAGATACTAAAATGGAGTAGAAATTTACTCGATCCTAAATCTCTTTCCAATTTGAAAAAGCAGTCCAAACCAAAGCGCTCTTTCTTAAGAAAAAAAAAAAAAAAAATTAAAAATTGTGTGGAACAAAAGTAGCCTCTTACAAAAGAAACAGAAAGGCCAATGAAGTTTCAAACAGCTTATATAATTTTAATAAAAGCATGGACAATTATATGGAGCCCATGTGAACATAGGAGACACACAGGGACAGAGAGTTGGATGAACTACAAATTGTAAGCTTAAGTTTTTTGCTAGAGGAGAATGTCCCCACTATTCCTTTCACTCAGCTGATGGTCTTTTATCCAATGCCATTTATCTCAGCCCCCAACCCCCAACTTTTTATACCCATTAACAACGCCACAGAAAATTCTCATGTTCCTCCCTGAAGAATTTTAACATCCATCAGTTAGTGAGGAAAGAAGATATCTCTTAAGCAATGCTCTCTTCAGTCAATGAATATCACTGCATAAACTAATGTTTCTTGTTCTTTCCTTTGTATCAAGCACGCTTCTATTAAACCACACACCATTCTTCTTAGACTGGGATTCTATTGACAAAGAGAGAAGGCAACTGCTGCAGTCTTTTTTGAGCATTGCAAGCCTCTTTCCTAGGTCTAAGTCAGGACAGAGATACCAAGAAAACTCTCCAAAGTAAATGCTAAGGTCACTAAATGACCTAGGAATTCACACTAAAATTTCACAACAGTTCACTTGAGTTTGTCCAGCTAAACCTTGGCATCCCATGTTTCACCATAAAAGAAGCTGCCCAGCATGCTGGGAGAGCTTTTTACCCCATGGTTTCACAGTACTGCTGTAGCCATGTGCCAGAGCATGCTAAACAAAGTGAACAAGCTCTGATGTGCATGAAATGTAAAAAATATTAGTACGGTGATGCTGAAAGGAAAATGCAGGAATCCATTATTTATCAGAACTTCTGGACTCTGGTGCAACCACACAGTTTCTCCAGCTCAGCAGAGCAGTAGCTGATACGGCTTTAGGTGAGGTCACTACGCATGATGTCCCTTACCTCACAGCCGGGACAATTCTGTCACAAGAGAAACCACAGATCACTAATTTAGTCAGTCCTCTGAAAAAAAGCACACCTTGAGGAGTAAATATTAAAAAAAGCTGTCTTGTAACCTGCTAGTCACATATCAGCAGTGAAAGAGTAAACCATAGCCTCTCTGGTGCAGGTCACATGAAATAATGTTGTTCAGTGACATCACCAACAGCAAAGGCAATACAAAATGCACTACCCTGCCTACATAGTTTTCAGCAATCTTGACAGGGCACTGAACATTTTTCCTCCCACATCCAGAGGAAAATATCATCTCCTTGGCTGTCTTTATTCATCCGGTGTCTTGCCTTTTAATTAGCCTAGGAACTTTTTGGAAGGGAGAAGCATCATTCTGATTCTGCACTGGTGCAGAGCAGAGGACCTTTTTTAATAGCAAGACCACTTTAACACTGCTGACATGAGAGCTGTCACCAGTCCCAGTTTAGGCAGCTTTGCCATTACTTGGTTTTGCTGGACTGAAGCTCCCTTGCCTTTGCAGTCAGCCTGTGTGGCTTCCATGTGCGTTCCCCACACGTGCTGGGGCTTGAAGAGTGCATCCACTGCAGCATCTTTCCCCACCCACTTGCCTGCTCTCCTGCACCAGTGCACATCTCTTCCCCCTGCTATCTCACCCAGAATAGTTGCTTACTTGTGATTAAGTCCTTTTTAATAAATTACTCCCATTAAACTGCGTTTCTCTGTCACTGTGAGAGACGTAAAATTAAAAACTGACTGTCTTTAATCACATCAGGCTTCATCTCCATCTCTCAGGCTCCACTTATCAATAATTAATATAAGAAAGACTGAAATCCATTTCAATTTCAAAGACTCAAATGTTACAATTTTTAATAAAAAAGAAAGAAAAGAAAGAAGCCACCATCACTCTGAGAAACAGAAACAGTCAGACTCACAAAGAGGAAAAGAGAATCTGGCAGCATTGCATCAGCCTCCAGAAGGAGAGAAGGGGCTTGAATGTGGCAATCACCTCTCCTCATTGCTTTTTAACTGGAGATTTTTCCTCTCAAATACTCCCACGCAGAGGAAGAACCCCAGTGGTCCCAGGGACTATAGAGATCTGCACTGTAGCTCATGGCCTTATTTCTTTTGGTTTTACCAAGTCCCCGGAGCAATGACAAACAGCACACTGCACTACCCAGCCTGCTATCTTCTTTAAAAGATCTTCCAGATCTCAGATGCTCCAAGGGAAAGTCACAAGGAACACTTTTCTATAAACACAGTGGCAGTACGTGGCAGAACTTACTGGTATGAGCAAGGATGTGGGGCAAGGCACCAGCCTGGTTGTCACTATATTGCTTTATATAGGACTAAAATTAACACAAACCCCCTTCTTTATTCAAGTGGTGCTGCTGCTTACTTGGGCTTTTTCCCACTACACCAGACCCAGCATTTCAGCCAGTTCTACTTTTGTTGCATAGAAAGTACAAGAAAGTCCAACACAAAAATATTGAAAAATGCCACTATTCAACATGTCAATATTCAAAAATATTGAAAAATTTAATTTTTTTTTTTTTTCCAATTGGCTTTCACCCCAGAGCAGCTCAGGACTCACTGTCCAGTGTGAAGGTCTGGCTGCAGTTAGCTTTAGACCAGGTCTGGGTATATCTCTGAGCACAACTACAAAATTAGATCCTCTTCCAGCAGCACACCCTGAGGAAAGCCCCATGGGATCATGGTGATGCTGTGCCTTAGGTCACACACCCTGCAAGGGCTGTCTACCTCCATTCAGACTACCCTGGAGATAGGGCTTTCAGTCAGTTCAGAACACGAGTAGACAAACTGACAACTTCAAGAAAAACAAGATGCAGAACTGTCATGCAGTACCTGACAAAGGCTCAAGTCACATTGTATGGACACACCAGCTTAGCAGACTGGACAGCTGTGCCAGCCACAGACCTGTCAACCATGACAAAGGTAAATAGGCAAGTGAAAGTGAAACAGAACACAAAATGCAGGAACTGTCTTTTCAGGGAAATCTTGCACATGAACAAAAACCCTTTCCAAACCCAGGTTACCGGTCAACATCCCAACAATGCTGAACAGAAAAACTCACAGTATGACACTAGAAATATACATGAACCTCTAAACTAAGTATTATCCTACATAATTCCCAAGTCAGGAAATTTCCAGCATACTCATCAGCTGAATACCCAGCCCAACACCTCCCAGGTCTCAGCAGCTACCCAGAATACCCTGTCCACATGGATATCAGCACATCCACTTCCCTGCTGTCCAACCATAATTGCCATGGAACCAGGGAGTTACACACAACTGAACCCTGCTGCTAGACGTAGCAACAATTAGGACATTACCCTCTGATTAACAGCCCGGTGCGGGGGAACACAATAAGCAGCCTGGCATAACACAGGCACACCATAAGTCATTACTCAGTAATTACTGTGCAACTACGCAGGGACACAAAGGCACAACTCCCCCCTCTGAGCTACAGTGAAGAAATATCATTCAACAGCCTTTAATTACTGCAGAACCACACAGCAACAATTGATGACCTGCCCACTGGTATAAAGTGGACCTATCACTCAGGACTCATTTCCTCATAGTTACTAAGGGAACCTTTTGGTAATCCCATGGCGACTGTACCACATTGTTGCTGTGGGGATTTTTATCTCAGCATATGGCCCATTTTCAAGATTTTGGAAGGGGAGCCAATATGGAGGAATCACAAAGAAGCATTTGCTGAACTACTGTTATCTCCCCAATAAGCTCCCTGTTCCACACCACTGAATTGTGGCAGCATTGTGGTAATGCTTTCACTGACTTAGACGTGAGGGTTATAATTGCACTTTTGCCCTGCAGATCTTGTGGTACTTGTAATTATATCCCATTACCAAGGAACACAACAATTTCAAACGTATTACCCACAGGTATTGTTTATTTCAGAGTTAAATTTATTACTTCAGTGCCAGCCTCATTCATAGCTCTCCTTTATGCATTCAAGCTTCCCTAGTGAACAAACACTGAAAACAGAATGAACTGAAAAAGATGGGATACAGGGATAATAAATGGGAGCAGAAGATGCAGGGGCCTTTCTAGCACTTACACTGTGTGTTGCTTTTCATGAAGTCCATGGGGGTTTCCTTAAGGACAAGGAGGCATTGGTGCAAAAGGGGAGCAGCCCTTCTGCAACAGCCTGGAGAGGCTGCAAAATGCTGCTGCTCCTGGGGCCACCCTCATCTGTAATGGAGGTGCAGTACTGGCAGTTGGCGCAGTCATCCATAATTTCCAGGCTGCTCTGTTTTGTAAACCTTTCTTCCAAGAGCCTCTGTGCCTTGTAACAACTTTGAAAAATTTAGAAAATCAGAGGTACGCTCTTAGCACATGGCCAAATGCTGATGAAAAGGACTGCCCACTGGTCTGCAGCTACAGAACACACCAGAGAGAAAAATAAAGCCTGTTTACTTCTGACTATTCAATTCCCAACAAGGGTGGAGTCACAGGAGGGAGGAAGAAATTGATATTTTCCCCAAGCTATATCAAAATTTTAAAAGGAAGCAAGCAGCCAAGAATATGGATCTCCACTGAAGGCAGTGTGCCACTTCACCAGAAACAGAAAAGAAACAATGTGCAGCCTTTCTGCAGGTTTCCCTTTTCTAGCTAGCAGAGATGCTCATGATGTTTGCCTCCACCACTGAGCTCCTCCCAGGTTGTGTACATTTCTGCACACGAACCAGCATGGCCTCTGGACTATTGCAACTTCTGACGAGTCTTAGTAACTTTTTAAAGGAAATTCAATCAGGTACTGCACCCTTAGAACTTCTGTCACTCACCTACTCTGAAGAGCTGAGAGCAGGGCAAGTCTAATACTCCTTATCTGCTTGGAAACCCCTAGGTTGGCCAGAGGGGACTGCATTGATGCAGCCCTGACTCTCCTGTGTTGAAGGGACTGGAAAACAAGGACATGGCAGCAGGACCATGGGGGGGTCAATCTCCCCCTCCAGGAAACTGCAGTGAAAACATGGGATCTGTGAGCATCCTGGAAGAGACACATTTTAGCTAATGACAGCAGGTTTCCATTTTGGGGAACTCAAACAATACCAACTACTGAAAAGGCTAGAAAGAGTAGAGAGAGACATTACAGACATGTGTCTCACTTCCTGCATTGTCTTTGTGATGAATAAGGCATCTTCTCAGGTAACAATAGATGCTCCAGGTCCTGGAGAGGAGCTTGCTGCTGTTCAAATGCATTGCACTTCTATGGTAAGTAAAGCTCTAGGAGCAACACAAAAAGATAATGCTGGAACACAAAGAGAGGAGTTGAAGTTGTTATGGAAACTGGATTGTCACAAGCTCACACCACCAGATGAGGTCTCTCCCCTGAGGTCTGCTTGTCAAAATTCCCAAGAGTCCCTAATGACCACAGCTCCACTGCCTCACCTGCATTCACTCCCAGACATTGCTGTCATTCTCTCAAGTTAATCTAACGTGGCCTAAGCACCTCAAGTGATGGGAAAACGCTCAGGACTCAAGCAACACCACAGGTCAGTCCCTTTGGCACTCTGCTTGGAAGAGCTGGTGCTGGTAGTATCAGGTTTTAATCTAAAGAAACAAGGTTCACTTCAATATGAACCACTTTTCTGTTAAAAAAAAAAATCGAAACAGCACCAAGAGGGATAGTGGCACAACCATACCCTAATAGGTTCAAGCGCATGTTAAGCAGTTTAGATGTACAGGATGGGGAATAGCTACTTCACTTGAGCTATGTAGTGCTGTTTTACACCCCCTGGGTTCTCGTCTCTGACTTCTGTTGGCCTTTCCAGCAGCACATAGCTCTTCTGTAGTTAGCATTTGCCGCTGCCACATGTAGACAGAAAAGGCAAATTCTTGTGTATGCTTATACTGAAACAAAAATTATGCATGTCAGTGTATTGACAACAGCACTGGGTAAAGATCATTCTCCCACAGAAACAAACCAGGGAGCTGGCTGTGGCAGACTGCTAGGCAGCAGTAGAAATACTGCCTTTCCCATCACTGCTAGACTTTGGTTACATCAGGAGCAGTTGGGATAGATCTGGCACTTAATTTCTGCTTCCTGTTGCTGTGTCCTAGCAGTCAAATTTTGTCTTTCCAGGCCTTTCCATGCAAGTTCTTGCCCCTTAAATTCTGTCACAAGATAAAAAGAACTTCACCTAGGCTGTCAAAATGCTTTAAGCTGACAGATGAGATACTGCATGAATCTTCTATTGAGTATCAGCTCATCCCTTGATCCTATCTTGTGCCTAGACCTCCTTCCAGAAAGACTCCAACCTGCACTGAAGGACTCACCACTATCACAGTGCTCAGGATCAGACACTTCCAGACCTGAATCTTGGGACTTGGTTTGACACAGGGTCATCCTAACTCCCTGCTAATTCCCCCAAGCAACTTGTCTTCTTTCTACTCTACAGCTCCCAAGACCAGGCCAAAGCAGGTATAGGGAGGTACATATCTACATGGGATGATGTAAGAGTGCTCAGAAACATACTTGGTGCCACCCAGAAACCAACACCAGCAGGTAGAATTTAGAAAATATTCCTAACCTGCAACCTGTGCCTGAGGGCAGGAAGAAGAATTGATAGGCAGTAACAGGTCTCATGCCAGCACAGTGGCCCCTACTTCTCCAGCCTGCTGTCCAGCTTGCAGGGCAACAGCAGCAACATCTGCTACAGTTAAGAATGCAAATGAGTTTCTCTGCTGATTTCAGACAGTCATAAGTTGCCAAAATGTTCATCTTCAGAGCTGAAATTTTCTGGGCTTGGCCAGTATCCAGCAGTGATTATTTTTTGAAAGAACATGGCAGAAGTGATTTAACCGCTGCAGAGTGCTTAGAATGGCATTCATCGCTATTATTCAAAAGTCATGACAGACAGAATTAAGCAGCTTTAAAGACCACAGTGTTTAGGTCTGAGAGTTAAAAAGCCAGAAGCATCTGCCAGGGGATTTCAACATGTCCCTTTCAGCAAGGGCTTGTACACCATTTAGTGTGCAAGGGCTCTGAATTAGCACTAAACCTCAAGGATTCACTAAGATGTAGTTCAGGGAGGGAGGAAGGGCTAATGATTCTGTAACCAACTACTACCTCGTAAAAATTGTATGCAGGGCATTTTGCCAGCTCTCCGCTAAATTAAATTACCCAGGCAGGTAGCGTAAGAACTTGGGAAAACTTTAACAAATGTGAGTACAAGTTTCAGTAATGGCTCTGTAAGACCTTTCCTCTGAAGGCATTATTTCCTGAGCAGCCAAGCAGATCCAACAGGTCACTGAGCCCAAAGAGGGAATACTTATTCTCCCAATTCTTTCCTCACCCATGTTCTTAGCTGTAAAGTTCTGCCCCTTTCTTGAACCAGCTCCAGTGCCCACTGGACCCACATTTCACCCAAGGAATTTGGCTCACTAACCAACCGGCAAAACTAGATGCTTTTATTTGCCAGGTTTGAAAGGACTTGGAGAGCACAGACCTACTGAGCACCAAATAAGGAGGTAAGTGGCAGGAAGAAGCCCCTGGAAGAGGCACACTCTCTCAACTGGTGGCAGCAAGCTATTAAGAGTGCTTCTCCCACCTGGAGCATCTTCGCTCCGAATCTCCTCAAGCTGGAAATTTGTAAAGCACTCGAGCCCCACTGAAAGGAAGATCCAGAATTAAAACAGGAAAGTACAAATCCCTTTCTAGTAACCAACATTAGAAGGACAGGTCTTTTCTTTGATGGGTCTAACAGCATGTAAAATTCTGCAAAAAAATGATAATAGCACTACAGAAAAAGTTGCACAGGTACATATAATGCTGTGGCATCTGGAGTCTGAGGTGAAGCTTCCAGTCACCGAGATGTGAATACCCAACATCTTTGCATTCAATCATTGCTCACTGTCACAAGTCTGGCTACTTTGTCAGTGGTATTCTTTTGGTTATCTGGAAGAGGAGGGACAAAAAGAATTGGTTTTAATTAAGTCACTGGAAAAAAATATTTTTTCATCCTAGAAGACAGAAGAGGTGGGAAAGGGATGTGTAACGAATGAAGTTCGTGCAAATTTCCCTTGCATAAGGTCACAAACTCTACACTCTGAAGCAAGCTGTTAGTGGCAGACAACACATTCATGACATTACAGAAAGTAGAGAATAGGTGAGCAATGGGTACCGGTTAATTTTGTTTTTTCAAAGAGTTCTGACAATTCTTCTAGACTAAAACCAGAAGAGAAAGTTCAACACATTTAATGAGAAAGGTAGAACATGGAGGTATTTTTTTTTACCTAATCAAAACTTCTTTTCCTTTGGTAGTTAATCCCATTCTACAGTGGTCAAAATGTATTTGTAAAGGTAATGATCCCCACGCATCTGCACCAAGTTAGCCACTTTTGCCAGGAAACTTTGGCAAATAGAGAAGGGGAAAAGATTAATAAACATACTCTGTGTTGTTGAGTGTTAACAGATATGAGACTAGACAGAGGAAGGCAGGCTAGCCAAACTCTCGAGGATATTTCCCTTACACTGCTGCAGTGACACTCAGATGTGCATCTCTACCAGTTCACAGCATGCAGAAACAGTATCCCAAAGCATTAGGCTGGGATTCCAGCGTGCCCCAATTCTGCATGGAACAGCACCCCAAGATCAAGCAGAAAATACATCTTGCATTGTAATGAAACACTGCCAAGTGCTGCACTCCTTTCTTTCTTCAGCCACGTTATTGGGAAGCAGTAGCACTGCACAGCACAGCCCTCTGAGGTTTGTCATCTTGCTTTACATGACTGCTCTATAACACCCTTCAAAGGAATGCCTTGAGAAACCTTGCTCAGGTCCTTCAAAAGCTCTAAGTTTGGCAAATGGTTTTGAAGGCAGCCTATGATGCATGGAGTGTATTCCATGCTATTTTTCTGCGTATGCCAATACCAGTGATCACACAGAGCCTTTCCCAACTTCCAGGGTTTTCCCACGTGGGACAATTGGCCATGCTTTGTACAATGGCTTGATTCAGATAATCCCAAGAGTGCTCACAGTCACAGCAGTGGTAATGTAAGGAATTTCAGAGTGATTTTAATTTTTAAAAATTCAGATTTTCAGAGTGATGCACAGTCAGAAAATGTCAATGTAACACCTCCCTTTTTAGTCTTAACCACAGTTTTCTGTTCACACATATTTTGATACAGCTTTATTTTACTTTTCTGACATCACCTGCCCAGATCCCACCATAGGATGCCTAGGACTTGCTGAATGCTTGGCTCTTCAATCTTTCTTTTTCCTTTCATTATTCATTTTATGGCCTTACATCTTATTTATCATACACTAAGCCACTCATTGAAGAAGGCAGAAATCCTACAATAAGAACAGCCTGGGAGCATTTAAAGACTGCATTGTAATTCTGGTATTTCCTGACTTCTGTACATTTCATTTCACTTCACTGTTACTTTAATCCGTGTCTTTTGTGTTGAATTTCATTGCCTCTTTAAAAAAGAAAAGTGGATAAACAAACAAATTCCTTCACGAGCAACACATTGACAGACAGCAATAAAGCCCTTGTCTCTTATAAATGGGCAATTTAGAGCTGTGAAAATAATTGGGGTTTTTTGCTAGCAAATCAAAATAAGTTTGGGTTTTTTTTCTCTTTTCTGTTGGTTTTTTTATTATTAATTTTTTTTGTTTGGTTTTTCTTTATGTTTGTGTTTTTTGGTTGCCCTAGAAAGCATACCAAAATAAATCTAAGTTAAAAAAAAAAAATAAACAAACCATCAGTGAAGCCCCCAAACTAATTTGTCTGGATGAACTGAAGTGTTGCATTTGAAATAGGTTGCTCAGTTTCAGGATTTTTTATTTTCAAAAAGTTTTCATTCCTTTGATTTTTTTAGATAATTCCAAAGTTTTACTGTGATCCTCTTTCTACTTTCTTGAAGTTTTTTCATTCACTTTTCCCCAAAGATGTGATCACAACATCAACTAGAGTTTAGGATCATATCAATTGACTTAAAGGTACGTTTTTGTAAGAAGCTGTTCTGAAAAAGGGAGGAGGGATGATCTCGTTGTCCACCTCATGCTTTAAATCAATTGACAGCCAGATTCTGCCATTGCTTCTGCTCTAACCTCTGCATCATTGTTGATAAACCAAGGGCCTAAGCCTGGCTACATCTCACAAAGACTTGACAGCCTAAAGGCCATGCCCTGGAATGGTTTCACATGATAATGCAGTAAGGTAGGGCTGGGGTAAACGAGCAGCAAACCCTCAAGATGCAGCCCTGTGTGGTTAGTGGCTCTTCTGCAGAGCCTGATCACACAGCTACTGAGCCAAACAGGATATGGTTGTTGAGGCTGCCATAACCTAATAGCCACAGCTAAGGCCCTGTTATGCCACTTACTCCACGTGCATGAAATCCCTGCCTAAAAAGAGTGTGTGAGTTGTTCTGGGCAGATCAAGGCTGAGGTGGATTCAGAAACACAGATGGTGCTTGTGTGCCCACCTAGACATAAAGAACAGGTCCATGGCCATCTACCCAATTCTTTGAGCCACCTTAAGCATGGAGGGAGATTCAACAGAATGGGAAAACACATCTTTGCCTTTTCCCATGAGAGAAGTACACACTGGAGTGTCTCTTACAAGATGTGCTGGTTTTGGCTGAGGTACTGTTCTTGACAGTGGCTGGTAGGGGGCTCTCTTTTGCATTTGTAGGGAGAGAGCTTCTAGAGTTACGGCATTTGTCTTCCCAAGAAACCCTTACATGTGATAGCACCCTGCTCTCCTGGAGATGGCTGAACACCTGCCTGCCCACGAGAAATAGTGAAAGAATTCCTTGTTTTGCTTGCACACATGGCTTTTGCTTTATATATTCAACTGTCTTTATGTCAATTCACAAGTTTCCCAACTTTCCCATTCTCTCCTTGAGCCTGCTGGTGCGAGGGTAAGCAAACAGCTGTGTGCTACTTGGTTGCTGACTGAGGTTGAAACGTGACATGAGGAAAGGCTGAGGCTGCTGGGCCTGTTCAGCCTCGAGAAGAGACAACTGAGAAGGGACCTCATTGGTCTGTAAGTATCTGAAGGGAGGATGTCCAAAGGACAAAGCCTAGCTCTTTTCAGTGGTGCCAAGTAACGGGACAAGAGCTGATAGGCAGAAACTGATGCACAGAAAGTTCTCCCCAAATATGAAGAGGAACTTCTCTGCTGTGCAGGTGACCAAGCACTGGAACACGTTTCCCAGAGAGATTGCGGAGTCTCCCTCACTGGAGTTATTCCAGAACCATACGGGTGCAATTCTGTGCAATGTGCTCTGGAATGACCCTGTTTATCAGGGATATTGGACCAGATGAGTCATTATGGTCCTTTCCAAACTTCCCGTTCCTTGATGAAAGATTTTCAGACTCCTTTGTTCTCAGTAGTGTTAGGCACAGGCAAATTATAATTTCTGTGCATATTTAAAAAGTTAGAAACTAAATCCATTTGCAAAATAGTCAGCAAATTACTATTCTCCCATAGCTCTAATTGCTGCTTTTCAGCATGGGGGGGATGGGGGGGTGGTGGGAGGGAATGGGACAGACAACTGTTTATCAGTTTCCCCAAAACCCTGTTCAGAAGCAGAAAAGGATGACCAGTTTCCCTCCCAAAAATTGCCAACATCTTAAAACAGAAATGTGTAAAAGCTCTCTACTGAGCATGGCACCAGGGAGCTATATCCTGAAGTCCACACTGATAGTGTAACTACTTCCACACCTATGTTATCACACATGTCAACTCAGATTTTTCTGCATCTTTTGTCTTCTGTCCCAGAAAGGTTTATTAACTGAGGCAGAAAGCTGAAAGGATGCCTGGAACCAGCTCAAGCCTGGAGACAGCCTAACTACATTCGTATGGCACTGATGGTGCTAAGCTCTGTCAAACCTAAGCTGATCTTGCAGCTCCCATGTGGCTTGCCCTTGCACCCAAGCAACCTGTTTTATCTACAGGCTGTGTTGTCTGGGAATGAATTATTCAGTATTAATTGATTTCTTTTTTTTTTCTTTGCCAAAGAGAAATATCTTTTATTTACAGTTTATCTGAAGCATTGAATTTTCTTGCCAAGATGTTCTACCAGATATCCACAACTGCTTTAATTCAATGTCATTTTATTCTTGTTCTTTCAAGTATTTTCTTAGAATAATTAAAAGAATGAGATGTTAATTAAAAATATCAAAATATTTGGAGGAAAAAAAATATTTATTTTCTGAAAAAATACTAAAGCAGAATTTTTTTTTCCTTCAATTTGAGGGAGAGAGGTCAAAGAAACTACTCATTTTTGTTGAATGAAGTACACAACCAAAAAATGTTATCCAGCTCCATTTGAAATTTAGCATTTAGAGTGAAAATGCATGTACAACTTCAGCTTTATGCATAGGTGCATGCTTCACCAACAATAAATTGAACAGAACAGGGCACAAAGACACTGCACTAAATTGCATACTGCAGCCTCCAATTTTGTACTTTCCGATATTTATGGGTAGCTGCAGAGTTGTGGGTGCGCTCATTTTTCACATGCAAATGGTCATTTGCACATCCAGATATGCCTGAAAAATTAAAGACTTGTTTGAGCACTGACGAAATACAAAGCTCCATGTACTGAATAAAAGCATTAAAAGCATCACAGCAAAGGGAAGGAGGGAAGGTAGAAGCGTGGGAGACATAAAAAAATAGGTAAGAGAACAGCTGAAAGATGAAAACTAGTAAAAGCATCTCGATATGGGTCTGGAATTTTTCCTTCTGTTTGGAATAGTCTCAAAGAGAGACAAGACAGCATAACTCAGTTGAAAGTCTGTCCTTGGCTTCTCACATGATCTCTTAAGATGAGGATGAACACATGTGGTTGATTGAGTGAAGACCCTTAAAGACATTATACCTTCATATTAATGACAGTTCTGAAAAACAAAACACTTGGAGGAAGCATTTCAAGTGCCCCAGCACACAAGCAGCCACCACCCCACGCTGCAGCCTGGCTCAAGGAAAGGGCTTAAGCAGGGGCTTCCACTCATTGTCAGGGAAGCTGCAGATCTGTGTGTGCTGGATTTGAGTTTGGCACCCCTCTCATCGCTCATACACCACAGGTGGCAAAGAAGCAGGTGTCAGGCTCCATAAAACAAAGGCACAAGCATCCAAAAGAAGTAGGAAAAACTCCCATTGCAGTTTTGTCAAGGAGAAGTGAAGGATCTGTGGAAATTTGAGGCCTCTTCCATCCCTGCTTCCTTCTCCAACTCATTCACAACACACTCCCTCAAAATGCAAACACACACTCTGCCAGCCTTGGTTCCTTCCATAGATGACATGACATCAAATTGACAGAGCTGTGACTGTTTGACATCCAAGCTGATAACACAATGGCACTTCTGAGCAACACTCAAACAATAGGCAAGAAATGTGGCTCCCATAAACGGGTGAATTTACAGCTTGCTGTTCGAGAAATAAATAAACCATTACCCACAAAGCGTTGTTTCTCTTTGAAGTACGTCACCTGTCACTAAAGGTTAAATAACTGTCGGCTGCTCCTGCGAGCCTAGCAGGGCTTAGTTGTGGCTTTGCCACTTCTTTTAGTTCTAATGGGGACTGTGCAGTTATAAGCCTCCTGCTTTAAGGAACACAACATAAGTGACTGTCAGCAGCGGGAAATGGATCACCCACTACATGACTATTATTGGCGCATTTTTATGATTTTATGGAGGAAATGGGTCAAAATACAGTGGGCAGCAATCAGCATGCAGTAATGGGCCAACTGCTGTGACTGGCAGGACAAAATGCAAGAGACACAGGCTTCAGATTTGGGAGCCAGCTCATAGGAAAAGCAAAGGTTTCTTCTCTCCAAGGTACTGTCATGCCATTAGTGTGTTTCTTTGGCTCGCCATTCATGAACCAGGAAGAACCACCCATCACTTTGGTGCCCAGGATATCTTAGGGGAACTAGGAAGGAAGGTTCATAGCTCAGACAACCTGGTAAAGAGAGTGAGGAGAGGTGAATGTAAGCATAAAGAGCACTACAGAGACCACCAGGGAAGATTCAAACCCTTGGCCACTCAAGGAGATGGTATCTTGCCTTTTTTTCTCCAGGCAGTAAAAAACCTGCCTCTAAAGTTTCACATGAAGTCACTTTCCTCCCCTCCCTGCTAGCTCTGGGAAAAAAAGGTCAGCTTAAACCCCTGAACCACAGACAGGAGATGACAGTAAGGCAGGAGACTTACTGATGGAATGGTAGTCATCAGAAAATACACCAGGCATCCAGACAGTGAGCTGGAAAAGCGCATGCTTCTAGAAATAAGGCTTCATCTGAACTTGCTATCCTGCAATTTCCCACAGAGTCTCATGAGGACAAGGAAGTGGGCAGCAATCACTTGTAAAGTCCCTCAGGCACTGGTGAGAACTGATGGTAACCTTGTCAGACAGGTGATGCTGCTTGTCTTCTCCCCCTTCTAGAGGAAGGGGACATGGATTTTCAAATGAGAAGATATTTTTGCATAAGGAAAGATTTTTTTTATACTTGATATGGGGAGAGATTTGTGCCCAGACAGCCACACAAATCCCATGAGGCATGAGTACACATGTCCTGTAGAAGTTGCCTCGCCCTGTAGTTGGCTCACAGGGCTCAGTTACCTGCCTCCCCCCAAAATTCTCCCTGAAAATAAAAGACATCGAGAAGAGTTACAGCCTCATCTCTCAGCTGGATAATCATTAGTCCTAAAAACATGACAAAGTGGTCCATTACTGATTTTCTGTAATACCTGTGATATTACCTCTCAGGCTGAGAAACAATCAGAAATTATTTTTCTGCCAAAGCTCAACACCATTCCAGTTTGTGTCTCAGCAAGAGCTCCCTTCCTTCACCGAAGGATGGATGCACATCCCAGAGAATTACTGGCCATTCTTCATTTCCACTTGAGAGGGAGTTACTGGAGTTGAGGGTCTGACCTACAGATTGTTAACTAAGCCCCAAGAATATTGAAAACCAAAACTCCTTTTCAAAATTCTTCACACAGCTGTTTTTCAAATTCAAAGTGTCCATATGGCTAATCAGCAAAAAGGGCTTTTCTGAGAATAAAAGGATTGCCAGCATCTCAGAAGCAGACAGACATCAGTAAGAGGAATAGCACTGATATCTAAAAACTCCTGAATCCATTTACCTCTCAAAACTGTATCATCTTCTCCACTCCACCAAAAGTGGAAGTAGTAAAGCTGTATTCCTGATTATACCAGGGAAAGGAAAGGAAAATGTGTTCCAATTTGCAAAAATCCCATTTGCATGTTGCATTTCAAGTTTCACACTGGTTCTGAAAACTCCATGCCTGCTCCTAGCCCTGTGCCATTCCCCAGTAATCTACGTTTAATGAAGTTGAATGAAAGCTTTCAGGGAAGATCAGCATGATGCTTGAAAGCATAGGTTGTACAAATTCTGCATTACCCTTTCTTACCAGGTAAAGCCAATCCTTGTCCTCAGAGTGGGTTTTCAACCTGCATAAAGAGCCTGGCAGCAAGAACTGCAGAAAAATGCTGTCACATAGGTTTGCTACCCTGTCCATCCCCTATTTTATCGAGGAATATTCCTAGCTGTAGACAGTTGTAGATAGCTGCACTGTGGCACTACAGAGTAGCATTGTGTACCTCAGAAGTCTCCTGTTCTAAACAGAATTATTGGTAGTTAATGTACCTTCTCCCGTGAAGCCATCTATGAAGCTCTCACAGTACCAAATAGAGGACCTGTCAGGAGAGGGGACTCACAGACCAATTCTTTGTCTTAAAACCTTTATTAAAGTTTGTAGTGCTCTCAAGTTCAGATAAATTTGGGCAGTACCTAAGTCACTTGCCCTTAAAGGGGAGAAATAATAAATTATTCAAGCCATAGACATCATCCAAATGCAGAGTTACAGGAATATTCTGTTCTCTATCAAATTTCATGGGCCAGTGGATGTGGCAGCACAAAAGCGTGCATCTCAATGCAACAAGCTGTATTCTCAAAGACATTTGTTCCCTTCCTTCACAAACCCTTCCAGCACCACCCAGCTAGACAGAAACATGCCTGCAAGTATTTGGCACCTTTCCTCTCACTTGACAGCCAAGAGAAAATCCAGAGGCCAGTTTCCCCAGTGCCCTGACAACCCTACAGGGATGGGATATTCATTTCCATTCCCATGCCAATGACAAGCAAGTTATAAATTGTGTTCAATCCTACCATCCCCCTTGTTTATCTACCATGACAGTGTTCTCTGGCTCTAGTGTGGCTAGGAGCCCAGAGGGCATGCCTGACCTTTTTCAAGCTGTTCTAAGTTGTCATAAGCTCTTCTGCCCCCATTTTTATTTTCCATCATTTTATTCATGCCCTGCCCTTCTCCCTCTATCACTCCAACATTTCTTTATTGCAGTCCTCCGAGAACGTTATCTTCTCCTGTCTTCCTGTCCATGAATTACAGCCTCTCTTTTCCTCTTCTTGTTCGTTTTGATGGCATTTCTTATATTTCTGTCCTCCATTTGCTGAGCAGGACAAGCTTTTGCCCAGATATTTCATTAACCCACACCTCCTCTGACTTGCTGCAGTGCTGAAAACAGATGAAAACTGGGCTCTCCTCACTACATCCTTTCTCTCTGCTTTCATTTATCTTTGCTCCCTCATGCTTTTTAACTCTTCCAGTCTCTCTTTCCCCTTTCTCTCTTCAGGCACATCATTCTACCCGGCCTTCTTTTGATCTTCAGTCAGTTTTTGAGCTCCCTATTTTACTCATCTTCCAATCTCCCATCAGCACTCTCTGAAAATTAAGGTCAGAGATTAGTCTTTTGCAGTTGCCCCATTTCTGAGTCAAACCAAATGTCACTTAGATCAGAAATTTTCTTTCGGGGCCACCTGGCAGGGTAAACTAAGACATCCTGTGTTTCTTGCCAATGATTGAGTTTTTGAACCAGTAGAGAGACAGAATTATTTATAGAGCCAGCTTATGGGGATGTTCTTGAGATGGTAGCTCAACACTTCACAGCCATCCTCTCCAATATTCCAGAAGAAAATGAATAAAAAATGTGAGGAAAACAGGAGTCATGACAAATAATTTAGCTGGGATTTGGTTTCAAACAACAAGATATGGCTAATTTTTCCTCTTAAACAGACAAAAGAAAGGGATGTCAAAACCTTTAATCTTCTGAAATATAGGAAGCTGTATTTATGGCAAACATGAAACTCATCTGATTCCTTGACTTCCTAGAGTCAGAGCTGTTAACTTTACACAATAGTCAGGCAACTCATCAGTGGGAGTGTCAAGACTTGTGGGTTTGTAGTTTATCTCAGTCCACAGTAAGACAGAAGAATGGACCAATGCAAGGCTCAGGGAAGTTTGGGATTGCATTATCTCTGATAACCCTCACTATACAGCTAGAAGGACCATTTTTCAAGTAGGAAAGTGCAGATGACCAGACATTAAAAACCCATCACAAGAAAGATAATGGCTGATTCCACAGGAAGATGGTGTTGGTACTGAAAGGAGGCAGTTCCACTTTCACCCAAGCAACACTAACACCCAGCACAAGATACAGGAGGGTTAGGGAGCCTATTGCAGCTACTTGATTTGAGGAAACGCTGGAACACTATAGGCAGCCATGGCAGATGAAAATCCTCCTGCTGCAGAGATGTAATTTCTGTCATGCTCTGTATAGGATGGAGATAGTGAGCTTGATGGATGTAATTTCCAGAACAGGGACAGGACTGTAAATTAACAACACAAAAGCATGGGCAACAGAACTGGCTCAAGCCCAGCTTCTTAAAAATCTGTTTGGTCCTGAATAAAAGTACTGACTGATGTTTTCACTGAGGCTGGGTCTTCTGCAAGAACTGTGGCACCTAAAACAACAGAGCTCACTTTGCAGCTTCTCTGTGGCATTGTTTCAAATAGCTATCTCCTTGGATATTTCCTTAAAATAGAGGACAAAACCTTTTGGTTACCTAATTTTGACATTTCTGGTTGAAAACAGCTAATGCATTCAAATAGAATGAAAGAAGCAAAACAGGAATGGACACGTAAAAAAATGGTTTCCTAAATTTCCTTTTGTTAAGGGTCTAAAAGGAACAGTGCCAAAAATAAAACATACGGAAGGCTAAATACTGCACCAGATTGAGAGGTTGCTCAGAATTCCTAGCAGAAGAATAGGATCATAACTCAACAGGCATTTCTGAAGGTAAAAATGCAGAGAAATGACAAAAAGGGAAATCAATGGGATATTGTATTACCTGGCTATAAAGTATTCAAGTAAGACTGGGGCCAAGCTTTCTTCTAGAAAAACTCCAATGACTTCAGTAGAGTTATGGCAATAAAGACACCAGACCTCTGAGGCAGAGACTATTAGAGTAGCAACAGATGCAGCTCCCACAGTGTCCAGTGACTTGACATCATTGCAGGCACAGAGCCTTAGTTTAGCATGTCTTGACAAAAACACTACACTGTAAACATACTTTCAAGCTATAATACCCACTTTGTCTTCAACAAAAGGTGTTTACTCCCCAGTGAAGGCAATCAAAGAGGAAAAGAAGTTTAATGTAACAGCTACCTGATCAGCAAGATGGAAGTTAAATAATTTTAGTTTAAGTGCTTCTTGAAAATGCCAGTTCTAGGGTACAAGGAGATGGAAAAACATTTTTTCATTAATTCGGACAAGTTGACATAAAGGCAATTATTGATGAACTAGTGTATACCAGTGACCAGAATATCACCCAGTTCACGTTTTTAAAACAGCAATCAGAACAAATTCTGGGAGTCTTTTTAGATGCACAAGGTACTATCATTTAATCAGAAATCAGCAAGACAGTAAACACCAAACATCCCATTATGCCTGAAGTGCAGCATAGTATGTGATAACTTGAGAGTGTTTTTTCCTGTATGTGCTAACAGTTTGTAAAAACAAGTAATAAGGTGAAAAAAGTTTCACAAGTAGGAAGACTTATCTATTTTAAACTGTAGAATGAGACAACTCTTCTAAGGTCTCTGATCAAGCTGGGTACGCCTCCAGCATAATAGATCAGTTCTGTTAACAAATATAAGGTAACACAGAGCAGAAAACTCGGTTTGAACTGCCTCCACTTACATCTGCAGCCAGTATTAACTGTGACCCCTCAGGGAAGAGACCTGGGGACAGCTCAATGACAGCCTGATCAATATGCACAGGCAGTCGGAAGGGGTGAGGGGAAGCAAAGGAAATGCATGGTTGACGAATGTGCCCGAGTACATTCTGGTACTGCCATATAAATTAGGGGTGTGCTCTCATTTACAATGCTACATTCAGCTCCAGCCAACAATCCCCATCCCCCTCAGTAGCACCATACAGCTAAACCGTCAGGGATAGAAACAACAGACAAATATGATTACTGCCTGCGTGAGGCCACAGATGCTTCCAAGGACAAAGTTAACTTTCATTGTAGTGGGGCAGATGCCTTTGCTATGGAAGATGACTTAGGGACTCCCTAAGGGCTCGTCTTCAAAGGCAAGCTGAATCCTGAGTCATAACAGCCTTAAAAAAGTACTAAGTTCCAACTCAAAGATGACGAAATAAGGAAGCCAAGTGATTTCAGCTTTCATTAAGAGGGCTTCAAACACAAGGGATCCACTGAGGTTACGAAATCTGCACTGACCCAGAAAACTGCTCTGGTGCAGCATGTCTGCAGATCTTAATTCCTATTTGAAACACCAAGCACACCTTTGTATGAACCAGCCACAGGAGAGATGTCTTCTTCCTGGTTCAGTTTGTGAGCCTCTGGCTTTGCCAAAGGAGATGTCAGCAGTGTGCCTTGGCCAGCGTGTGTGAAAAATACACTGGCACCTCCAACCCAGCCAACTGCCAGTGCTTGCGCCCATCCTTCACAATTTCATACATCAGAACCAGAGCATCAAGAGCCTGCCCAAGGGCCACTATCTTCAAGCCTTGCTTGCCAGTTCATCATTCAAATGAGCCTGGACACATCATGAAATAAAGCTCTTCATGTTCTTCAGATGCACAAAGTTACTCCTCTCTACTTGCCTCTGATAAGTTTGGAAAGAAAGAGAGGAAAACATCCTCCTTGGGACTGAAAAATGATCTTTTGTCTTCCCAGGTGAGAAACTTGTTTTCAGCACTACCACATCATCTTTTTGCTTAGTGATATCCTCAGAAGTCAGTCTGCCACCATTAAAGAAATGCCCACAGCAGTAAATAGTGATGAACACTAAATAGTTGTTCTGGAAATCTTGTGCCACACCCATGACTGCATTCTAATTATCCAAATCAGAAGCAGAAAGAACACATATCATATTGTGCCCAGCCAGATCTTGTATGTTACTCTAATCAAGTTGTTCACAAACTAGTAAAACCAAAATTACTCACAGAATTTCTTTGAATAATCCCAAATAGCCAATCAATTGAGAGAGTGCAAGAAATTATGATGATCTGCTTACCAGCAATTCTGAAACATGAACAGAAAGCTGAATTTGCCACACTTCTTCTAAAAGTTGTTTGAATCTTCACCATAATAGTCATGATTTTTTTCCTCTCTCCATTACCTATAAATTGTTTACCCAATACTCCATGTATGTTATCACTACTGAAAACATACTCAAATGCGTGATATCAAAAAAGAAAATGGCATGTTCAGGACAGGCTGATTGCATACAACTTAAAAATGTTGAGTTTACATTCTCTTCTTCCTCTGAAAAATCCACTGACCTGTGAATTTTCTCAACTGTTTTTTGTAAGGCTTTGAAGTTTTTGGCTTTCCATTTTTGTCTAATATTTTCAAGCCATTTTTAAAAATACAGTATTTTCAAGAGAGGGTACTGAATATGCATTGAAGCCTTCAGGGGTTTTTGGGGGGTTCTTATATAAGCTGAGAATCTAAAAGTTCTTGGAAACTTTTAACTTTATGCACTCTTTTCACCAGTTTGTCAGGAATCTGTTCACAGTATTTCTCCCCACCTCTTATTCACTTCTGAAAAGAAGAGAAAAATTTCTTTCTGCAGATACTACTTTTACTGGCAGAAGATCCAAGGGAAAATGTTAATAAAATGCTGTTCCTCTTTTTCTGGAGTACGAGACAGACAAACAGAAGTTCATGACAAAGCCCTGTGATGACTAATTCCTTTTGTTGCAATAAATGCTGACAGTTCTCCACCCCCACACAGACACTTGATTTCATTAGATACTGTTCAGACGTGTGTTCTGAGTATTTCAGAAGAGTTGCATGTCCTGGTTGAAAGGCTGTATAGAAGGTAGAGTATTTCAGTGGCCACACACAGCAGGGACAGAGTGCATGATACCATGACTGTTCCAAATACAATTCCAGTACCACTAATTACTTGATCAGCTCCTACTGACTACTAAAAAATGCATGGGTACCACTTGTCAATGCCCCTTTCCTCTTCATGTACCTACTCAAACCCAGACTTTGACAGTGCATTCCCCATTTTATCAGCAAGTGTCCCCCATAGAGGCACAAACCCATCTTGCACATCAAAAGGCACACCTCACAAATCACAAGCGCAACACTCATTCCAACCTAGTGATTAATACACAGCCCACTATCCTAAATAGGTGTGCAAATGTTACAGATGACCAGGTCATTTGAGATTTGCCTCCTCGCTCCCCGCTCTCATATTTTTCAAAGTCTGCCTTGAAACAAGTAAAAGGGATTTCATCTTTAAAGAATGAGGGCTCATCACCTTAGGACAATTAAGCTTCTCGAAAGGAGTCTCAAGGTGGGCAGGCAGCCTCATGAAATGGCCCATAATCACTAGCCACCACAAAAAACCTTGCCTATATTATATGAAACATGAAATAGCTAGAGATACAAGGAATGCAACTAGGAATTCAACCCATAAAGCCCTCTTTGTGCGACTGAGAAGCCTCAGAAGTGCTTTGAAAGGCTTGAAGGAAGAGAAATTATTTTAACAAAAGAACAGAAAAAAAAAGAGAACTTGAAAGAGAACAGAAGTTCTGAAGTGTGTGGGGGTGGGAGAAGTCTTCAGTGTTAGGAACACCAAAGAGATCCCTAACTCAAAGCTACCAGAATAGCTGAAACAGGCTGAGGTGGCTGTGGCTTGATATTCTTACTTCAGCAGTGACTGTAGTTTGTTGCCTGGGGGACTACAGTGTGGATCTAACTGGACTGTGGTTTAATTGGCAGAGGACCTAGAGGATGGCTACTCCCTGTATCCCAACAAGAAGGACTTCAGCTTCCAGGAGGCTACAGAGTTGTTCTTTCATGTCATAGCTTGCTGACAAGGAAAGCACATCCTACTGCTTGTGATTAGGCTGAGCACAGCGAAGAGGTGCAGAGAGGAGGAAGAGGGCCCACGTTTGCTACACATGAGCTACCCTCCTCTGCCAGCAGAGCAGCTCCCAGATGACCACCGTGGGGCTGAGACGAGAAGGAGGCCGGCAGTCCCTCCACCGTGACAGTACCACAGCTTGAAATTCCAATTTCCTCATGCTCCCCTGGGGTAGTTTATGAGCCATTTTGGTTAGTGAACGTTGGCTCCTAAAATTAATGAGCGTGTCTGTTTTCAACATACGGTCAATTGCTGATTGTTCTGATGTGGTGAGCTAGGCTGATGAATACATACCACCCACAGATGAAGAAAGAGCTGGGCTTTCCTGCTGCGTGTTGGGGAAAGGGAAGAGGAAAAAGAAATAACAGCAAAGAAACTGGAGTAAGTCAAGTGCCAAAGGCACATCAGGGTGACCGCACCCAAAAATGCACTAAGGGACCAGTGCCTACAAAAAGATGTATTCTACTGCAACTAGGGTTTTACTGAACACTTATATCTGATTTTTGTGTGTGTGTGTGTGTGTGTGGCCAGCAACCACCCTGGGGCCCTATAGCCTCAGCCTTAACTCAGCATCAAAGTACAGCCATGAAAAGGCATCTATCTCCTCCTCAGTCCACTCACTCATTGGAATAGGTAACAATACTGGATTCTCACACATTGCTTAACTTGCCCTCTCCTACAGTAGCCCCTGGCATCTGTTTATGCCAATGAATTCCAAGGAGGTGCTCAGCAGAGGTGGAGACATGCATGCAAATGGCCATTTCACAGTGACCACATGCACAATCATATCAGACAGCAGGTACAGCTAGTCAGCTCAAAATGTCAAGTAATAAAAGTTCTGCTGTAGAATAAAATAAAAAGGCCAAATGCCCCTTGCCAGTCCTAAGACATGCCACCCACCAGTAAATTAAAAATTTTATGCCATTGTATATGTTGCATGTACGTGTGTTCACCTCATGAAAAATACATGAAGATTTAAGTGGCAGTCACAGTGTTTATAGCCCATCACCTGGGCAGACATTCCTTTTATGGATCTAATGAAATAACACAGAAAGACAGACACACCCAGAGTCCATTACCTTCCCAAAAGAAAAAAAAAACCTAATCTGTATTCCTGAACCTCCTAACCCAAAGTCTTGATGTCCCAAAATGAAAAGAAAATAGATTTCAACACTAGAGAGGCCCCTTCACTAAAAAAAAACCAAAAAAAAAAAAAAAAAAGCATCTGCCAACCTTGTTATACATCTGTCATGTACAGATCGGGCTGGGCTCACAGGAATGAAAGAATGAATGGGAACTGGGAGCAGGACATAGCTGGTAAAAGAGGAGGGGGAGAAGCAGATAGCACGTGAGGGTGGTGGAGCAAAGGAGAAACAGAAGAGATGGAAAAGCTGAGAGCAAGAGGGACAGTTAAAGAGAGGTTAGGGATCGATCGTGGAGTCTGTATTAACTTAGACACAGGGCCCTGACGATCCCTAAATGGACTGAGCTCTGCTCTCATGGTTTATGATACCAGCAGAACCCCTTGATTGAATTACGGTTCTTCAATTGATCGCTCCATATCAGTAATATGACTTCTCTACTCACCAGCCAGCTCCTCTTACAAAGGGGAGCTTTGATGGCAAGGAATGCTTTCCTGACATTTTTTATCCGGAGCAAATCAGTGTAAGAGTTGAATTGCTTTCGTTGACATTTCACAGGGAGAGCAACACGGCAGGTAACACTGCCACTCCTTGATAGCAGTGAAAAGGCAGAAAAGAAGGGACAAACACACTTGGATATACAAAGTGCAACCCTTTGAACTAGGCAGAGATGAAGGCTACTTCCAGATAAAATATGCCTGCATCCTCACACTATACATCTATTCTTTTCAAGCTGTCCCACTCATATCCACCTTTACAGCGCAAGAACTGATGCTGCCAAAAGCTGCTGCCATTTTGCATTTGACTCGGGGGCAGAGACATGCTGGCCTTGTGATTTGGTAAGGACAGAACAGAGTGCATCACTGAAAAGTGTAGGAAGCCATTACAGGCAGGACCCCACTGTAACAACAAAGGTAAAAGATGGACATAGGAGTGGTAAACCACACAGAAAGAAAAAGAACATTTTGAACAGTTTGAGACACACTGGTCTGGATGAAATATCAATCTAAACCAATCAAAAAAACCCCCAAACTCATTCTCAAACAGAAATCAAATCTGAACTGTTACTTTGCTGAGTTTTAAGATCAAAGATTAAATACTTAACTTTCTTGCATTTCTGCCTAGCATACTTGTTGCCTCACTTTTTTAGTATTCAGGTTTGGGGCTTTGCTTTTGAAAGCACCACAACAAGAGAAAATTTCAGAACAGACTTGAATATAAAAAAAAAAAAAAATCTGTCATCTCTGTCCACATTTATAGGGAACTCAACTTCTTTCTAGAGGAGAGGATCAAAGCACAAAGAAATATATTAAATAGTCATATATCAACACTGCAAATGCAGAATCAAACAAAATAGAGACTGCTTTACCTGCAGCAAGGACTGCAAACTGTCTGAAGTCAGCATCTCTGAATTGACAGAGTAGGGGCTGTGGAGAAGCTGAGAAGAATACTAACCATCAGCAACTCTTCACCTTACACAATGACCTTTGATGGATACCAGGTTGCAGAAGCTGGAACAATCCCACAATTTTTCTGATTTAATATAAGCCAAGCTAACCCTAGGCCATTTTCAACTTCTTTTGGCCCATTACCTTCCCATCCTTCCAAGTCAAACAGACATGACTTGTTAACCAAGCTGGAACACTGACCTTGCTGTATCTGTCTCCATTCCTAATAGCTGAGAAGTCGGCAGACAGAAAGATCACCTCAAAAAAACCCTGATGCTTATAATGAAAAATCACAAAACCAGGGTCAAATCTTGAGCAATGCCATGTATCAGAGGGCAGTTCAGGCACAGGGCACTCCCTTAGACTTGGATCTGTAGCAAAGCTACTGTACCCTGAGGCAAATACATCGTTTCACTAGAAGTCAGCAGCACCTCGAGAAAGCAGCACACACACAGAGCTAATATATTTCTAACTTCAGTAACTATCTCTTTTTTGGAACTGCCAAGACAAGTGATGCATCGATTTTCCTACAGCTCACCCTGCATGATTGGTATCAAGGCTGTGTAGGCGTCTGGTGAAGTCTTCACAAATTTCTCTGAAAAAGTAAAGACAAAGAAATGCACAACAATTCAAGATGCCGAGACCAATACAAAAACTTCTTGTTCAGGCAGGCTCATGCTATGCAGCCAGAATTGAAACTGAGACGTTACTGAAATCTCTTCTGAAGACCTTTAAAGAAAGCACCTGTAATATCATCTGCATGTACTTAGAAAGTAACCTTTGCAAAGGTAGCAATGACAGGGCAAGAAAAATTTGCATTTTTGAAATAGAGAGAGAAACAGGCTGCAGAGATGTGACGAAAAGGGAAAAGACAAAAGACCTCTATGGGTGGCCATTGAGATCCTTGCTGCAGCATGGGACAGGTGTGACTTGGGAGGCTCATCAATGACAGGCATTTTCCATCAAAGCTTTAGGCTGCAACTGCATCGGTTTGGCTGAACAATTGCTATCAGTTCCTGCCTTCTACACCACGTCAGTGTTTTGCTCACTATACTTAAAAACATAGACATAGCCGAGACACACCTCTGAAGAGCTAGGCAAGAGACACAGGTGTCCCACCATGGGCTGATGTTTAGATCCTGCTCCAACAGCTACCCCTTTCTCCCCTCTCTTCTCCAGGGATACCTGCCTCTCATTTACAGAGTGAGCTTCCCAAGGGAAAACCCACAAATTCAGAAACTGCCACCCATATATGTTAACTAATTCATCTCCCAGAGGTACAAATACTCCTTTATAAGGCATTTGGAAAATGCCATTTTCACTGGAAAAAATCCAGGCCCAGGGGGAACTGCTTACAACCACCAATCTGTACATGTAGAACTCCAGTCCTGTATCTTCTGAATCGAGAGCTGTTTCTTCCACCTCACCAGCACAGCCTCCTCCCCTCCCATGCTAAGATGTAGCAGTTTTATAGCGGGTGCAGATGCAGATTTTTTTTGCATATAAAGTTTATCATCTAATCACTCACAGAATAAAGTGCCAAGCAACATTTGAGTAATCAGACAGAATGCATAAATATCCTGTAGTTACACAGTTGTTACAGCATATCATTTCTTAGTTAGGTTTCTGCTTTTACAGCTATCATCAGTGGTGACTTCAATCCCCTCCTAAACATTAAATGATCTCTTCAGAAATGATCTCAGGTGGGGAAGGAAAAGGGAAACATTGTTCATCCCACTGCAGACACCAGCAGGCACAAATGAAGGTGATGAGCAACCATTACTTCCCCGGACCCTTTGGGATGGGAATTTCCCACAACCTGCTCATGACCTCAGAGGCACAGATCCCAGCCTCTGGCACTCCCAACACATGGCATTCTACCTTTTACACTGTGGCAGGTGTCAGACGTTAACAACAGGTCCCACAGCCAGCACCTGTGTTCCTCTCTGCAGTGCAGAATGAACACTTTGCAGAAGCCCCCTTTAGAGGCCTTGCTCCTCTGGAAAGGGTCACACAAAATTATGAATCTTGCCACTGCTAGGGCAAAGTTGCTGCCTTCAGTGAGGTCTAGTGCTGTCCTCAGTTTCTGCACACAGCAGTTCAGGGTGTTACAGTACACCTGGAAAATTATTCCCTTTCTCACAAAAATACAACTAGTCTAAGCCTACACATGAATAAATAGCAAAGAATATTTCCCTACCAAATGCCACTATTTTAGTATCTACTTCCTTTTCCAATTTTGATGGAAATCCAGAAGTTGGACTCGTATAAAAGGGAACATTTTGAAAACTTTGAATCAGCACAATAAATTATTTAACACTTTCATAAATTGAAGTTAAATGCTTACACCTTATTGAATCAAGAATTTTGTTTCCAGTTCTTGAACCAGTTTCCTCTTCCTACCCCAAAACAGCCATGCTCCAAGAGGGTACTGTTTTCTCAAGGGGGAGTTTATTTTGCTTTCTCATTGTTTTCTATATGCAAGACTAACTGGCTCCAGGTTGTGTCCCCTAACGTAACGGAGTTATTTAACCATCAATGCACCATCATTTCAATCAAAAGAAATCAGAGTGTGTCTTGGGAAAGAAGATCCAGGAATTCTGCCTGCTTTGTAGGAGTGGGGGCAACAGGAACACATTTTCATTGGAAATTTTCTAGCTAGCTCAATCAGTAATTCCAAGTGAAGATAAATACAAACATTTGTTATCAACAAACAATCCCTTGTAGATGAGAAGTATATTAACAACAGTTCCTTGACCAGTAAATATAAATTTAGCGGAGCAAGAGAACAACTGGGACCCCAGATTCATTACCGGGGTGGTGCTCATATTGAAGTGAACAGAGATGCTCTGAACACCTCTATGTTTCAGAGTCATCTGAATCATTTCTCACAGGGCGTGTATTTCCAATAATCCAATGGTTTAGAGATCACTCATACTCCAGTTGCCATCTAGGGTATCAGCCTTATAAACACATATTCTGACTCAGCGTTTTGCTTGGTAGAGACCCTGTTAAGCTCATCCTGTTTTCCCTGGCATTCAAAATACCAATTAAGGGACAGATGAATGAGGAAATGGGCAAGAATGATGCAGGAATGGCCTGCAGCTGTGTCAGGGGAAGTTTAGGTTGGCTATTAGAAAAAGATTCTTCACCTGAGTGTGGCTGGGGACTGGAACAGACTCCCCAAGGAGTGGTCACAGCACCAAACCTGACAGAGCTCAAGCAGCATTTGGACAACACTTGTGCACATGGGGTGACTCTTTGGACATCTTCAGGTTTCAAATAGAGAGAAAGAAGCAAAATCACAAGGAGCCATGAACCAGGGAGGTGGCAGCTTTGTAGTGTCCTACATTAGAACCCCTTTCTAGTAATCTCTCAGATGTAGGCACACCTGGCATATGTAGCAGCTCTAGCAAGAGGCCCTGAAACAGCTATTAGCATCTGGCACCTACCACTGCAAGCACTTTCTCATGTGAAACAGAAGCAGCACTAGCAGCCAATTCCCACTGGGACTAGATATCATGCTGTCCCCAATGGGGAAAACACACACTGATAAATTGGCTAAAAACACCGAGATTTGCTGGTTCCATGGAAAACACTGAAATATGAGCCACCTGCAAAACTTAAATAGGCCACATAAATAGGTCCTCATATCTCAGGCACAGCAGACAGAAATAACTTACAGACCAAGCAGCAGGGCAGGGATGCTGCTGCTGCTGCTCTGCTTCACCTGTTGTCCAGCAGGAGCACAGACTCAAGCATGCATATTATAACTCACAGCATTTCTGCAAAGCTGGCAGCAAGGGAGAGGGCAGCACACCTGAAGTACTCTTCACTCTCATCAGGCCGTGCTGAAGTGGCCTGGGAGGAGCTGATTGCAATCACAGTCTCCTGCTGAGCCAGACAGACACTACAGAAGGCGGTGTCCAGCTGACTGAGCTAAGGTATAGTCACAGTGGCCACAAAGAATGAAGGCTCAGAAACAAAGGATGAATTCTGGGACAAGAGAGTAATGGATGGACCATGCATCTGTGTTCAAATGAAAAATTAGACTACATGCCAGGGCACTATATTCATATGTAGGTAAGCATAAGCAAATGTGCCTCAGATCAGGTCTTTTCTGAGTAAGGCACACCAATCAAGGCTTTCAGCTCAGGATTCCCCAAAACATTATTCTTTAGTATTTTTTAAAAAATCAAAGCCCCTTCATCTCCCATTCAATTCATATCAGGAGAGAAACAGAGTAATTCACCATCAATTTTAATCTTTTGCTCTTACTGGAAGCATCCCATTTCTGTAAGAAATGAACGTCTGCTTAAGTGTTTCAGGGCTCAGACCTCCAGTCACATATAGCTGTAGGGAGAACTGCACTGACATTCCAAACTCAGATGAGGTCAAAATAAACCACGAATTTTCTCAGACCTCCTAACTGCTCCCTTGCTGCCGTAAGACAAAAAACCCAAAGAAAACCAAAACAAATAAACAAAAAAAGACAAAAAGACCTCTCAATAAACAAACCCACCCCAGTAAAAAAACACTAACCATCTCCTTATATCAGACCAACTTTTAGGAACCAAGAATATTTCAGAAAAAAAAGTAGATACAGGTGGAAAATATACATATACATTCTAGCTTATTTCATATTCTGTGCAACTTCCATACAGGGTTTCATATGCAGAAATGGCTTTAAAATTCCTTCCAGATACCCTGTTACTGCTTTGTATCTCCAAGGTCTGGCTGGCACAGTGCATTTCTTTGATTCATAAATGACTTGTTGATGCTTCAGAGAGTGTCTGCAAAAAACTGTTCAGGGTTTTTGACATTTCAAGTTACCAGCCTGGCAAAACAAGTCACTGTCTTTCACAAAGCCCCTTCTTCATTTGACAGAGCCCTTGAAGCCAGCGGGCAAAGGCCTGAGCTAAGACGCCTGCATCCATCGTCCCCTTTCCATCTGTTCTCCTTGCGCCTCCCCAAGAAGTTGGATCAAAGCATCCCCATGGGGACATCTCATTAAAAAGCAACTTCCTTCCTTGACCAGGTCACGGGCAGCATTGCACAAGGTTGCAAGTTCTTGTCCATCAGACAATGCTTATAAATAGCACAGGGACAGTACTCTCCTTCCATTTTTAATAACAACTGCAGAAATCTCACAGAAGGACTCCAAAAGGATGGGAAGGCAGGAAGGTTGTCGCTCTAAAACACTTCTCCTTTAGACACACCTGACCACATTAAGACAAAGCAGCTCAAAGACATGCAATTTAACATTAAGGAGAAGACACCAACAAAATGCCAAGGGAGTGCTTCAAGCAGCAGAACTAATGAAGCCTCATTTTCTACACATTTGCATCTCATGATTGATTGACTTCAGTGCATAAGGAAGAGAAAGCCCCAGCTGAAACTTTGCCTGCCCTTTGGGCATTTATAACAACTCACTCCTGGGGATTTTTGCATGTATTAAGGTTTGAATTCACACTGTGGATTCTCCTCCACTGGAGAATTCAGAAGGCCCTAGGGGAAGCATTTTTCCTCAGCTTAGCTCTCACTGCAAAGGTAGGCCATGCCAGTAAAGCAGCAGAGACAAAAAGGTGCTATTAATTTTCTGATGTGGTTACTTGAGAGAGCCTTCATCTTCCCTAGGGTGGCCTGAATTGGAGCCCAGAGAAAATTATCATTTTATTTGGTCATGAGGCACAGAAACAGAAACATTTATGACCAAATAGGTGTGTCAGATGCCTACAGGCACCATTTACATGTAAGGTTTTGCCCAAGCATTTGCTTGAAATAGCATTTTACAACTGAGACCAAGCGGGGACAATCCCCACCCACACCTTCTCCACATATTCAGAGCAGCCTGGGTGGTAGGAGAAGCATCAACTCCTAAAGTCTCTCAAGCAGCACAGCTGCAGGAATGGAGACACCTCAAACTAGAGGCCAAATGCTGGAAACAGAGGCCTCATCAAGCTACCAAAAGCTCCCAGAAGGAACCAGCAGCACAGGCTCAAGCAGAGTTATAGCTGCTGCTGCTTTAGAAAAGCACACAAAAGACTGCCAGTGCTGATCATTCATTACCACTGCAAGCACAAGGCTTCTGGGACCTCACTGAACACCGGTAGCTCCACGGAATGTCAGCGCTTCAGGCTGAGCCGCCACTTCCTTGGCACACAGGAGTCCTGGGCATTCTTTGTGCCTAAAGCAATTTTACACAAGACAGCGACAAAGTAATTAAACTTTGAATCCTCTAGAAATAGAAGGCTGCACTTGTCATTGCCAAGTCCCTCCTGCTAGCAGGGAGCATCTTGATGATGAGTGACATCATCTGGGTGCAAGGTGACAAACGAGATATTTCTCGCAAATTAGTATCTTTCTGCACCATCCAGGAGGGAGACCCCTTTTATCCTTTAGCACTGTGTTTAAATATTAGATAGTTTTCTTACTCTGAATCTTAAGTTAGCACTGCAGATGGACAAGAGATGAGCAATGAGGTTTACATTGTAGAATCCCCAAACAATGCCACGAAACACTTGCACCCTATAAAAAGATCAGCTAGGTAATCAAAATACTGTCTGTAAAGAAGAAGGTTTAAAAGTCTGTCAAACCCTTTAAAATCCTGTCAGTCTTTCTTCCCAATTAAAACAATCTCATCTATTTAAAGCCATTCCTGTCCTGTTCTTTTGGTGTGACTGTCTCACACCATTTATAGACCCAAATTCTGAGGTTGCTCCACAACACATTACAAAACCTGTGACCATTTGTTTTAGCATAGCAGCAAACTTGACTGAGATTAGTGACTGATTTTGTGCCCAGCTGTACAAATACACAGCAGAAATTTCTTTCCCAGATCATGTAAACATAAATACATGATAAGGGAACATGGTGTTACATGCCTTGACAGAAGGTGAATGAGAAAAATCCTGTGAACTATCCACAATCACTCAGGTAGTCTGTGGGACTTTCTTTAGTTCCAGCTCAGTGCCTTGAACTTTAATCCTTGCTTAACCAGCCCTCTCAGTTGACAAAAAAGTACCTCTCCTACTAAGAGTATCTGTACTACTACAAAAGAGCATCTCTACTATCAAGCCAGCCAGTCAGCAATATCATCCCTCTTTCACATTTTATTCCCCAGAGACTTTTACATGCTTGTGCAGTAACTTTTCATGAATGACTTCCCTACTGCCAAATGTTATGTGCAATATGGAGCTATGTAAAACAAATACTGTTTTCACATATTAAAAAAAAGAGATTGATAGACAGGAAGCCCTCAAAAGCTAAAAAGGTTAACGTGGAGCCACTACATTCTATATGTGAAGAGCAAGACCAGCACATATAACACACTCAGGAACAAAATATTAAATAGTTCAGATCTTATGTCACAATTACTTATGCAAAAACAAACAGTAAAAGAATATGTGATTCAATATAATGCATGTGAGAGAAGATGAATGTTAAGTGCTTGATATACACTCACATTCTTAAATCATGAATGTGAAATTAAGCAAGTAGCTTTGAGAGACAGAGCTAATGAAAACCTTTTTCCTACAGCTATGTATCTTATGGCTGGGCAGCTTCAGTGGCTGAGAAGGTGTGAATTCTGTAAAGGAAGCTTTACTTGGCAGCGACAATTCTGAGGGTTTTCTTCTGCCTGAACTCTGAGGTGTAATAAAGAGCTGGTCTCACACTACAATTTCTCCCTCAGGTCAAACCGAAGTGATCCCATCTCCTCCTATACTTGGATAGTTCTTTCCAGAACCCCCTTTTTCTTAATGGCCCCAGTAACCGAGAGCTGGCAGGACCTAGAGCTGCAATGGGCCGGGCAAGAATATGAAGGAGCTTGCACAAAGACCACAACTGGTTTCATTTCTCTTCACTCTATTTCAGTAGCAACAAGAACAACAGCTGCAGACGACACCCTAAGCCTTGCTTGCTCCAATTATGCAAACAGGAGCACACCAATCTGCATTTAAGTACAGCCTTCATGCTCTCGCAGTTCACCAAGAGGGAACAGCAGCAGCTGGTCAGTTTAGCAGTCAGAAAGTGGCACCAGAAGGACATGTGACTATTAGCTAGGCAGAGAAGAGCAGTCTGGGTTTGCTTTCTCTTACTCCCCAATCTGCCAGATTGCACAACTGTGTGATTAACCTTTAGTCCAGCGATCATCAGGTCTTTCAACATCAGAATGAACAGAAAAACCTGCTTCCAGATGTTATTGTGCTAAGTGCAATGTGCACATACTGGGATTAAAGTCACAAAGAATAGTTGCTACGTTTCCTTTATTGTCTGCTTTGTAAGGCATAAAAAGCAAAAATAACAGAATCCATAGCCTTAAAAGCTTCCATAAAGCAACATGCTTATGTCTCAGAGAATTGTCAGAAAGCCTTCAGCCCAGCAGGTTTCAGCAGAGGGGCTTGCTAGCCAGACCTTCTGCACAGGGCTGGGAGTATAACCCAGCAGATGCAGCCAGCATGGAGCATTCACAGGGTGCTACCCCCAATTCTTCTGTGAGCACATTTAGCAAGTCATTTTACCTTTCTGTCTCAATTTCTTTATCTGTGAAATGGAAATGCTGATACTTAAGCAGAGGAATTCAAATGAAGGAGTACATTCAGGCAGGCTCTAAAGTGCAACAGTGCTGATTGTCAGAGACCTGAGAAAGCCCAAAATAGCTGCAAGAATATTTCACCTATATCCTTATTAGACTCTAGTTATTCCCAGAGGTGAGAAACACTAACACAGTCTCTTGCAGGTTTAGTCCTATGTTAGAGGGGACTGAATTCAGACAAGGCTAGGCTGTCACCATCACCACCTTCAGTCCTTTAGCTTACAATTTAATATTCATTTTAAGAACTGCTCAGAGCATTTACCCAAACAATTTTAGCAGACATGCTTCTTCAGAAGTCCACTACTCAAACTAGTTGTAAGCTACTTCATCCCCTGCCCTTCTTGTGCCAACACTGTTCTTCATCTTAAATAGCCCTCTTCTCTTCCTGCTCTGTTTTGACTCTGTGTATTTACACAAGTCAACTCCATTCCTTCTCTGTCTTGACTTCAGCAGCCAAAGAAACGTAGCCTCTTCTGAGTCCCTGTTTCCACCAAGGACTTTCTCTGAATCCTGAGAGACAAAGCTACAGCAGAACTGATCCTGCCTTTCTGCCATTATCATCCTGGTACTTACTAGGCTTTTTTTTTGTTGCCCTCAGGAGCACATGGTGGGTGCCTCAATTGTCAGAAAGAGTAAAGCAGCGCATGAAACAGGTCACACAAGCACAGTGTCCTTTATAGAGTATGCTACTGTGCATTATTATTTCCATTGCAAAAGAGACAGCTGCAACACAAAGAATATCCCTCCTTGCATTAAATAAACCACCACAGTAAAGGTCTTCAGTGCACAGCAGCTTCAAAACCCCAGCCAGGCCATGAGCTACATCCTACAGAAAGAGAGGCAAGATTCACAGCCCTCATGTTCAAACATTGGATAAGAAGCCTAAGTTACCTTCAGAGCTACAAGTCTCTGACATATGTATATTTTGTAGGACAGATGCCCTTTAGACGTTACAGTAAGGGAGGTCAGGGTAGAAGAAATAATAAACACTGAGCTTAGGAATTGTATCGTGGAGAGAAAGAGAGAAGACCCATGAATCACACATTTGCCTTGTGCACACACCTGGAGTACTACCATGCTTACAGCTCCAGAGCCCTCAGCTCTAGATTTGTCCTCTCCCTCATGGTTACAACATTCGCATCCCACACCACCTGCCCCGTGTTAATGACGACAGCCAGATTGCATAATGAGCCCCCCCACACCTGTGCAACTCTGGGAAGCGCCTGGCAAGTTCCTTCACCCACCCACAAGCTCTACATCTGCATCCATCCATTTCTCCATCAAGGGCGGGTCCCAGCCACAGCACCAGCTCCCCTCCCGATTTTCAGCTCCTTCCTTCCACTCTCTTTGGGTGGGATTCATGGTGAAGTGCCCATTGCCTCCCTACCACCAGGAATTCAAGCTTCACTGCATCCCCTCAGTACACAGGAACTGTGAGACACAAGTACTTCCTTCACACAAGTTTTGCTGTAGCAGCTGACTCTCTCAGGTGGCTGGCTTCACTAGGGTATCAGAAAAGGATGTGTGAGCATCCCAGGCAGGCAATTATAGGATGACTAGCCCATGTTAAAAAAAAGTTTCTTCCTAATCCTGTCAGATGCTTCTTGCCTTAAGCCCTGAAGCTCTGAGATATATTGATCACCATCTCCTTTTATCCTGCACAACAGAGCTGCGTTTATTCTAAAATTCCTGGGCCATACCTAATCCTGCTCACTTGACAACCTGAGAGATCTCTCATGGCACCAACTTCTGCTGCCCCAGTTAGGAGGAGTGTGCATATGTATTTCTCCATTTCAGGCAACTACAAGCTTGCCAGGAAAAAAAATGGACAGAACATTTAAACCAGCAGCATCTACACTATGCCTGTGTTCATCTGATGCCTGTGTGTGCACAAGACAGCAAATCCTGCAAAAGGTAAGGCTTTTCTGACCCTCAGAATTACTGGAAGGATCCACTCCAGGTTTCCTTAGGAATGCCAGATGTTTCTGAAGGGAGGGGCAGAGGCAGCAGAGGGCTGATCTTAACAAGCAGAGGTCAGATTACAATTCTTTCACCTGTGCTAGGGCCATTTTTTTTTAGGGAGCTCAGAGAAGTCATCTAGGAAGACCTCAGCTCATACCTTCCACAAGAAAAATTCAGTTACCACCAGAATACACTACAAGCTACCACCCTGATCCTCACATTTTCCATCCCTAGCACAGCACCCAAGCAAAAATAACATTTCTGAGCAAGAAAACTCCACCCCAAGGCTCTTACTCTACCAACATAAACAGGCATATTCAGGTTTCAATTTCCGACTTTTTTCATTAAGCCAAACTAACATAATTACTTATCCCCTCTGTACACATAATTATTCATCCAGTACTGTTCTATACCAGTCACCATTTCTCTTACCTTTGCAGTGTGCTTCCAATACAGCAGCACTAGGCTGGAATTGTCTTATTAGAGGTCTTTCCTTAATTCCAGGGCTGCAGTTGGGGACTGACACACCCAACCCACTGCTGAATGCTCCTGCCTGACCCCCTGCATAACACAGGTGGAGGGATTTCATGTAGTGCTCACTGAAGCAGACCATAGCTTATCTGGGCATCCTTTAAAAAAGGCCAGTCTCAAAGTTTCAAATCCCACCTCAACCTGCTATAGCTTTTATAGGATGCAGCAATCAGTATTATTCCAGTCAAGTGCATATTATTGATTTATAAGGTGGTATGATAAGATTGTCAATGATTTCTATTCCAATCTTCATGCATCCTCACACTTTTTAATTTTTTGAGAGGGAGAAGAAAGGAAAAAAAGCAAAAATCGCTGCTAGGTATTGAGCAGAGGGTTTCAGTACAAAGTCCTCTTCCCCCTTGCTGATTGCAGTTAATCAAGAAGCCAGCAAAGTGAGAGACTCATCCAAACTGTTTCCTCCAAGCTGTAACCTCACAGAAGCCATAGCACATATCCTCCCTCCCAGGGGTACAATCACAGGCAAGACTTCTCCATCCTTTGGATCCTTTGCTTGGGTCTCACATAGCAGACCCAAGGCCCCAGGTAGTGCCTGGGGAGCTCCTCCTTGTTCTGACAGGTTGAAAACTGATGGCTTAACCCTAATCTTCGTACTCTGACCTTCAAGTCAGCTAGCCCATGTTAAGAGCACTCTGAAGAGCTGCTAGAGCTGCTCACCTGAAAGCTGCCCTGGTCCCCTCGCGGGCTCCTGCAAGGACTTTTGTCACTATATTTTCTTCATCTGATAGAAGATCCTTGCAAAGCCTCTTGCCTTCCTGCACCAGCTGTTGAGGAAGGAGCCAGTTGTCAGCCAAGGCTTGGTGGTTGGATGCAGGTCTCACAGGATGCAGCACAGGCATGCAGCAGGCAAAGAAAAGAAAGAAAGAAAGCCAGGCCGTGGCTTTATATAGCTATACTTGGAACACAGCTTTTCCTTCCATTCCTTTGTTTTCCCCTGAGTGCCTCCACCTGCCACCTCCTCCTCAGCACAGGGGGATCTGATCAGAGGTATCAGCACCGAGGCCCTGCCTCTCTGCATGGGCTGTACAGTGAATTGAGACAGCCTGTCCTTTTGGCACAGGCTCACCTAACCCACCTGAGGACTTCTCCTTGAGCCCGAGTGGGGGCAATCAGGCTTTCAGCTGTGATGTCCCTGCCACAGCGGAAGGCTGTCAAGGGGCAAACGTGGAGAGAGCTGCTTTTCTCTGCTCTGCTTTTATGACTGACACAGAAAAGATGAGGGTCCTCTTCAAAGTCTCCGTTGAGCACTTTGTAAAGTAGGTTGCTTTGCTCCGCCAAGCAGATCTTCGGTCTCCCTAAGTGCCCACCTTTTGCACCCGTGGGACAATCCCCCTTAGGCTGTGCTGCCTTGCTGCTGCCTGTTTTGAACAAAAGGTTGGGAAAAGTCACCACTTGGTGCAGGAGCAGGCAGTGGATAACATAAGGGAGCCTTGATCTCAGCATGGCTGTGACTGGCAGCCAGAGCAGGACACAGCCACAGCACCCTTGGCTGGGTGTGTTTGAGAGCTGAGGACTCCTGAGCACAATAGAGGACAATGCGGCTGAAAGAGGGAAGATGTGTGCACCTGACTTATGGTGTTCACCTCTTCGGAGTCAGCACCGAGAAGTACCTGCAGAGAGCACCTGTCTCTCTGCATTGACTGTACAGTGAATTAAGACAGCCTGTCCTTTTGGCACAGGCTAATCTAACTTAGGTGCTTTGAATTAGGCACTGTGAATGGAGCTTCTTCTCTAGCTCCCTCAGTAATTTCCTAGCGTCACTTAAATGCTACAAAAATCACTTGGAAAGTCGGGTAGAGAGAGTGCATTGGAGTCACTGCCATCTACCCGAGTGTACAGCTGGGGATATTAATAATAATTTCTTCTATTGGAGCTTGAGGGGAAAAAAAAAAAAAAAAAAAAAAAGAAAAACCCCCACGTGTTTTGTAGCTTCCTGTTTGAATTAATCTCCTCTGACAACTGCTGATTTGGGTTTGTGATTCGATCCTCCATATGTCTAGCTCTATTGGTCAATTAAGTGCAAGGGGCAATTGGGAGAAGCAGTGATGCTCGGACTGATTATAAGAGGAAGCATCACACAGTAGTTAGGACATGCAAAGCTGGCTGGCGTGCTTGGCGTTCGCACAGCCGAGCTGAGCACAGGGAGCTGCTGCTGCTTTTCAGGTCAAGGGGAATCTCCCTGGCTCCTAACAGAGACAAGACACAGCTGCCTGGCTGTTGACCATTTGTGAGCAAGCAGCACAGTTCCAGGGAAGAAGCGAGCAAATGAGCACAAGGAATTGTGGGGAGCAGAGGATCAAAAACTGAATAAAAGGCTACAGGAAAATGAATAGCTTCTTCCATTACACACTGCTGTAGAAAGACAAATATAACATAAGCCAAAATGTTATGAGTAGGGACCAGCAGAGAAAATGAGAATCAGCTTATAATAATCCAGGTTCGTATATATGAAGGAAAATAAATGGAAACCAGGATGTTAAAAGAGAGGTGTATTTGAAAATTGGTGATGATCAAATAAGGGCTGTGTGATATAGTGGACAGCAAATTAAGTTACAGATCTGCAATGCCATATAGCAGCAGCAGCAAAAATTTAACATAATGCTGTGCTTCATCTGCAGAGAAATCATGTCAGAAAGTGAGGAGGTACTGGCCCTCTGTACAGATCTGGCAGGACAGCACCTGGAATGCTGCCCTCAATTCTGGGCAACACACAGTTACAGAAGATGTTGATGAGCACGGGGAATTCAGAGAAGAGCAGCCGGAAAAAAAAGTGATTAAGGGTCTGAAAGCACTGACATATGAGAAGAGATTAAAATAATTAAATATGTATTGCTTGGCAAGGGCTAAGATTAACCGTCTATAAGTGTGTAAATACAAAGAAAGTAGAGGAATTGTATTAAGGGGTATAAATATAAGTGTAATAGAGCAAAAGTAAACACAGGCTCAATATTAAGGAGGAAAAAAACCAAACAAACTTAGCCCTGAGGTTTTTTTTAAACTCTCCTTGAGAAGGTGAGGCCTACTGCTTGCAGCAGCTGCACTGGCATGAAGAGGACAGGGTTGCAGTCATGCCTCAGTGGCAAGTCTCCACAGAAAGACCCAGAGAAGAAGGCAAAAATCTCATGCGTCATCAGTGATTAGAGACAGCCCAAACTGGCCTGCAGACAGCTCAGCAGAAGCCAAGGCTGTGGCAGAGCTATGGGCCAGCCGCTGTGGCAGAAGGCAGCATGGAAAGGGAATGGAGAACGATCTGTGGCTTCATAGGTCACCCAAGCCCCACTATTCCTGGGTTAGCCTTAGCTAATCAGCCTTAGCTTCTCACCATCCTCTCTCTGTATTGTTACACACACTTCTCCCATTTCAGCTACCTGAGCTGGAGTGTCCTGTGATGCTGCTCCTCACTGGCTTTGCGCTGCCAGGGCGTGTCCTGCCTCGGCTGGCAGCGCTGCCGGATGACAGAGGGGTGTCCCTGTGTCACAGAGCTAGCAGCAGCAGGTGATGCCAGGATGATTTTTTGCCTTTTCTTTTATACCCCTCTTATATACCCTTTTATATAGTTTTATGTCTTCTTAGTGCTTTTAGCCTACATACTTGTAATTGTCTAAGTCTGATAACGTAGCTGAAACCCACTGTACCCTTGAACCAGTAAACCAAACATCCTAAAAGTCCCAGACACCAAAGTCCTCTCCAAAACCCATTTTTGTAGTCTAAGATAGGCCCATCCAGAGAAAAAGTTCCTCAAAACGGAAGGTTCACTTGAGCCTCTCATTAGAGAATCTTTGATAGATATGCTAATTTGCAAGGCCTATAATTGTGTGTATTTCAGTGTGTGGGAGGGCAGTGTGTACATTTTCAGAACATTCCACCTGAACAACGTGCTGCATCCAAGAATCCTTAAATAAATACCGAGGTAAAACCCCCTTTTCTCCATAAACTGTGTTTTAGTTTTAGTTTTAAGACCAGAAAAAGGCAACAGGGGGGCACAGAGGTGTGTCCCCGTGTCACAGAGCTATGGCAGAGGGTGCACAGAGGGGTGTCCCTGTGTCACAGAGCCATGGCAGGGGTGCACAGAGGGGTGTCCCTGTGTCACAGAGCCATGGCAGGTGGGCACAGAGGAGTGTCCCCGTGTCACAGAGCTATAGGCAGGGGGGCACAGAGGGGTGTTCCCGTGTCACAGAGCCATGGCAAGGGGGTACAGAGGGGTGTCCCTGTGTCACAGAGCTATAGGCAGGGGGGCACAGAGGGGTGTTCCCGTGTCACAGAGCCATGGCAGGGGGGGACAGAGGGATGTCCCCGTGTCACAGAGCTAGAGGCAGGGGGGCACAGAGGGGTGTTCCCGTGTCACAGAGCCATGGCAGGGGGGGACAGAGGGATGTCCCCGTGTCACAGAGCTAGAGGCAGGGGGGCACAGAGGGGTGTTCCCGTGTCACAGAGCCATGGCAGGGGGGGACAGAGGGATGTCCCCGTGTCACAGAGCTAGAGGCAGGGGGGCACAGAGGGGTGTTCCCGTGTCACAGAGCCATGGCAGGGGGGGACAGAGGGATGTCCCCGTGTCACAGAGCTAGAGGCAGGGGGGCACAGAGGGGTGTTCCCGTGTCACAGAGCCATGGCAGGGGGGGACAGAGGGATGTCCCCGTGTCACAGAGCTAGAGGCAGGGGGGCACAGAGGGGTGTTCCCGTGTCACAGAGCCATGGCAGGGGGGGACAGAGGGATGTCCCCGTGTCACAGAGGCATAGGCAGGGGGGCACAGGGGTGTCCCCGTGTCACAGAGCCATGGCAGGGGGGCACAGAGGGATGTCCCCGTGTCACAGAGCCATGGCAGGGGGGCACAGAGGTGTGTCCCTGTGTCACAGAGCCATTGGCACGGGGAGTACAGAGGTGTGTCCCTGTGTCACAGAGCCATGGCAGGGGTGCACAGAGGGATGTCCCCATGTCACAGAGCCATAGGCAGGAGGTGCCTCCTGCGGCATGGCGAGAAGAGCTGCTGGCACCGCTGCAGCACACGCACAAAAATTGGCCATGTCACTTTAAATACATTAGACAATAAATCATCCCTCTGAGACAGCCCCAAAGGAAAAACAGGGGGAAAAAATAGCACTTAAAAGCCCTTTTCTATTACAAAGCCTCTGGGGAGCTTTTAAACTTGGAGAGTTTTTTAAGTGAATTGTATGCTTTTTTTCCCCTTTTTCCTGCCTTTATTATCAATTGCTAACATTAGCCTTGCCTTCCCATGACAAAACTCTCCTTCAGCCTTCTTTTTTTTTGCTTTCCTCCCTTTAGTTTCTTCCCCATTTTTTTCTCTCTCAACCCTTCAAGCATACACATGAACACCCATAATGTCCATGTAATAGTCTCTTTGCCATGTAGCATCTTCTTTTAAATTGAAATGACTCTTTGCCAGTATTCCTTTTACTGCATATTACTCTCCCCTTCCCTGCATTTCCCTTTGCTTTTTCGTTTTCCTCTGCATTTCCCTCTTTCATCTGTCATTCTTCATGTCTGGTTGTACTGAACAACTTGAACAAATTCAAAATGCTTTCCCTGTTTTTAGGAGGACTATGTAAATTCTGCACTTTGAACCTCATTTTGTGAAGCATTCTGTTGGGTTTCCTTTCTTACAGAGCATATTCCTTCCCTCTTTCCTTAGGAGTCATCAAGCACTACTGACCTAGAAGGGCAGTATTTTGTCCCTCCATTACAGCTTTCCAGTACCAGGTTTTCCCAGCTGGACTAAGGAATAATGTTTCCACCATTTTCCTGTGCTCAAGAAATCAAGAGTGGCTATGCAACCAGATCCCCCATGCAATGCTTAAACTGTTCTCCTGCCTACTGCTTTTATTTGGCCTTAAATCTTTATCATTAAAACTTTGAGGAGTAAGTCCAGTCTGTTTGTATACACTTTGTAGAGTGTGGGAGAAATGGGTAGTGTTTTCCAGCTAAGGCCAAGGATTTTACATCTTCAGTCACATACTGGGTATGTGTCAGAGAAAAAAGAGAGAATGTAAGGTAAGTCAGGGCAAATTTCAGGAAGCTGCAACTCTGTGAAACAACCTGATGGTTTTCCCCAGGCTGGGAATCAAAATGCACCTGTCAGTATCCAGCTATCATAAAACAACTTTCATCCCACAGCTGACCCAGCAGAGTCCACCACAGATGCTATGAGTTAATTTGTTGTGTTGCAACCAGGACTTACAGAGTCCATTTCCCTCCAAGCTGGCCTATTACACCATTGCAGTGCCCTGTCACAGGTCACTGCACACCGGCATGGGCAGCAGCAGCTATTCCAGCTGACTTCTCTTTACTTAATTTTATTTTTTTCCTGTAGGTGCAAGCCCAAGGTTTCCTTGTGATCTTCAGTTCCTCATTGCTGCCACCTGAGTGCTGACATCACCTGGGGTCAAAGATGTGACTTCTAGAAAAGCACAACAGAATCTGGTAGAAGAAAACAGGCTGACTAACAGTGGAGTTATCCAGCTTGGTCCCTTGCAACCAGTGTCCTGGTGAGCAAGTGGCTGCATGGTACTGAGTTGCCAGCTGACATTTAACCATGACACCCAGTAAGGCACCTCTCTAAACTGTAAAAACGTGGTATTTTTTATCACTAGTGATTGTGAGAGTCAGGGCATTGAAAGCAAACACACTTGATAGCTCAGCCTTTGCATAGTGTTGGATTTGCCCTTTTTGGGGATGAATTAAAAAAGAAACAGAAATTGCAACACTTAGTTAGCCCCACATGATAAACCAAACAGGCTGAAGCATGGACAAGAGGCAAAGAAAAAGGAGGTGGAAAGAGAAGTAGAAACCACTACTCTGACACCCTGTGGCTTCCTGCTCTTCTCAGGGGTCAGTATTCATGCTTATAAGCCAGTGGGCAAACTGCTCATCTCCAGCCCATGCCTTCCCCTCCTTCACAATCTCTTCACAGCAACAGACCGAGTGACCAAATATCAGCAGCAGAACAGCCAGGGAAAGGGCGTGGAACAGACAAATGTGGAGGACTAAAGCCCCCGTGGAAGGAAATGCTGCATCCTGGGTGCCTGCCCAGGGGAGCAGGAGGTGGGGATGGAAATGAAAGGTCTATGTTCTCCCTAATCATTTCCGCCAGAAAAAAGGAGAGAGTGCGACATACACCAGTGGATCATAGCCATTAGAAATGAACCGCTGGTGGCTGGCAAATTGTAAATTAGAGAGCCAGAGTGAGAAGAAAGAAAATCAAAGGGGGGACGAGGTCGTGTTTTATTTCACTTGTAGCGCTTTTCAAATTCAGCCCTAACCAAACCTGATTAAAGTAAATCCCTTTTTTACGGCCTGTGGAGTCTATAAGATTATGGTGTTAATGGAAGTGTGATTCGATCCGTCAGTAATGGTGCATGTCGGGGCCCAGGCGCCTCAGACAAGTCCATTTTTTCAGATGTATTTATTGTTTTTTTTTCCCCCCTCTCCTTTCTGTTCTCTGCATTGCAGTGTTTAATTGAACAGTTTAAAGTAATTCTTCTTCAAGGCCCATTAATTGATTTTATTTGTGTATTCTCCAGGGGTCAAGAGGAAAATATATAATAAAACATAAACTCCAGGTCTGAGTTTGTCACTGTTCCCACCTTTCCACAAACATAAAACACATTTCATCTTCAGTATTTCAGACTTTTTTTCTCTTTCCACTCTTATTTCCCTGCACTAGTGCTCTCAGGTGTTAGTTTTTCTGTTTCCTTTTTCCAATGTTTTTCTCTAAAATTTGCCACTGTTACTGAGAGCACAAGGCAGCAAGCTCCCTCTCTTTCTTTTCCTGGGCAACAAACACCACATTGGTTTTAAAATGCCCCTTTGCTTTTAGGTTCTCCAAATGATTTCCTGTGCCCCAAGCTGAGCAAAGGGGAGGGCTCTGGGTTACACATGTCTGTAAACCAGTGGTTCTTGAAGCTCAGGTCATTTCCTCTGCAGCTGGGGGGGGATTGTAAGCTTCTCAGAAAACACCTCCTGAGGAGTTTGCCTCTTTCAAATCGCACACAAGACTCTGTGTGACAGCCAAAAGCTGCTTCTTTCTGCCACTTGGTCTGCAAGGGGACACTGTTAACTTCCCAGCCTCCCCAACACTCAGCATAAGGTAACTGGCTGCTCCAAATAAATATATATTGAGCTGGCTTCGTTTACTTCAGATACTGCAAAGCCATTTGTTTCCTTCAGCTCCCAGCTCCACTCCCTAAAGTTGGCCCCAAATACCATTTTTTTTCAGATTCCCCTTGCTGAAGCCCTTACTTTCTGCTTTCATGCTGTTCTTCTGCAGTAAGTACATTTCTTTTAATAGAGTTTTCAGAACACAAGGGGTTTCTTTTTATTATTATTTTTAAATCACAAAATGTGCCAGGGAAGTTTTCATCCTCCCACTCACCTCACTCAGATCCGTTCCACAAACTGCCTCTAGATTAATGCAAGGCAAAAGACACTTCTCCTTTTCTTTCCACCCTCTGATTGACATGGTCTGGGTGAAACATCATTGCTGCATCTAGGGCAATTCTCTGGGGGTGCAGCTTTACCAACTGGTTTCATGCAGTCCTGAGTTTGTTTTGAAATTTGACATCACATAACATACCAGATGGGACTAAATCCAAGATAAACCTCTTACCAGTAGACCTCTTGTTCTGTCTCCATCTAGCTGCAGGAAAAAAAAAAAAAAAGCAATCTCTTCTATGCTACAGCTGATGGAGAAGTTATGGAGGCAGAATGTAATTACCCAAGAGTGGAACTTTTCCTTACTCCCTTTACTCTTACAAGTACTATGACACCTTTAAGTGGGCAGAATTTCAGATTTATGTCTGAAATCACAGCAAGGAAGGATTCACTAAGGTTGTGCAAGGGAAGAGGCAATAGTAAAGGCAAAAGAAGAGCTCTCCTTGCTAACTCATCAGCAGTCTTTGCTCGAAGATAAGCTTTCCACTGATGGTTGAAAATATCAATCCTAAACAAGTTATAGCTCTACTGAGCTCCTGCATTCTGGCCAGACCAAAACTGGTTATCTAGAGGTACACTCTGACCTAGGGCATTGCTCCCCATTGTCACTGGTGGGGAGTTTCCTGGACGGACAGCTTATGGATGAGCAGGTACTTGCTCTTTTGACAAGACATGGGGACATTGCTGGGAGGTCAATATGGTCACCTGGTTACTTCTAGGAAATACTTACCACTGTGTCATGGTCTTCTCCACTTATCCTCATCCTCTGGCTCTAGCTTTATGAGTGCATTTGGAACCACCACCTTGCCTTTTCACACTTATTTCACTACCTTCTTCCTTGCTCTGCTCAGATATGCTCTGCTGAGATACCTCTAGTGTTTCTGCTGAGATGTGCTCCATAACATCTCTGCCTGATGATTGGCCTCTTCTACAGCAAACGAGGCCATCTCACTTTCTTAAAGAAAGACAGTATTCTTAGCAAGACAGTATTCTTGTAACAGGAGCTTCCTCTATTTGGAAGAATGATGATTTTTGCAATAAGGAAAGGAAGTTCTCTTGAGAAGTCTGATCTTCTGTGATTTAAACGTAAATCATTATCTATCATTTTGCTGTCTGCACAGACCTGTGTCCATGGCACAGAGCTCCATACTGTAGCTCTTGACCCTGGACAGTAATCTTCTTAACTTTCAGTTACAGCCAGACTCTGTCAAAAAAGATTAAAATAAAATTTCCTCTGTGCATACACATTGAAATATATAACACCATCCTCCCCACAGTCTCGTGTCAAGATTGAGCACCTCTACAAGTCCATTATCATCTGAATTCAAAGGATCCTTCTCCTCCTCAAGAGCTTTCATCCTGATCCATCTTGGTGTCTTTTAGCAATGGTTTTGCTCTTTGTATTTCAGCTATAATTTCATTTCAGCATAACCTTGACCTGCCTATGCTACCAGAGCAGATCTCCTTCGTCTAATTGTTCACCCTCCCCCATATACATATGAAACTTGGTGCCCTCCCTTAGCTAATATAATACAAAGGAATCAATCTGTCAGGCACACATACCCTCACAGCCTCAGCAAATTAACCTTGCAGAGTAATTAGGGCAAGCACCATGGTCTTGGTATCATGGCCTCATTTTGCTGCTCGAAGCATTAAAAAACTACCACAGCAGAGCTACCAGTTAAAATCAATAGCCCACTGCATCAATGAGAACAAAGCTAACCAAGTGCTTCCTTGCTCCCATGTTGGGCCACAAAAGTGCACAGAGGAGTCTGGAGGTTCTGGAGGTCCCTCTTGTCACAGCTTTGATGGAGGCCAGACTTGAGGAATGTGTGCTCTTCAGTGGAGGCTGGAGGGTTCTCAGAGGCTGGGGCAGAGGACAGATTTACTGGAGGAGATCATAAGAAGTTGCCAGCCTTCCCAGGCCTGTCATGGCCTAGGAGCCACAAAAGTCAGACAGTTTCCATTTGCATTGCATAATTGGCAGAGCCTGTCACAACACTGCAAAAGCCAGCTGCTGCTTTCTGCTCAGAGCTAATTCCACCTGATTTATTTAATATTGTAATGAATATAATCCTTTCTTGCCAGACCCCTCCCCACACACTCATCCAGCAGTTGGAGACAGGCGCTGCAGACAAACCTGCACAAGCAGGTGGTGTGGAATGCCTTGGCTCTTCCAGAGGCTGAGCAGCTCAGCGCTGTGCTCCAGAGAGAGCAGTGGGATGCAGCCGTGCATACTGTTTTCCCTCACCTAGGAAAGGCTTTCAGATCTGCAGAGATGGCAAATGTGTGGACAACTAGGTGTGACCACAAGTGAAGGACAGAGCATAGCGCTGTAGAAGCCCAGATTTCACACAGACCAGGAGAGATTAAAGCGTTGTTGCGAGGGGTTAGAGAGGTGCAAGGGAGTGAAAAGGGAAGATACTCAGGAAGGAGGGTAAAATAAAGCCATCTTTCTTAAGCAAAGATGCCAGCAGAGATGGTGGGTTAGGACACGGCATCTACAGGAAGATCTGCTGGCAAGTCTTTAGTTTCTTCTCCCCACTGAAAAAAAATAGAGAAGCCAAGCCCATTGTAATCTGACAATGACCAGGCCAGGAGCAGCAATATCTGAAAATCAAAAAGCTCTGGAAGGACAGTAACTTCTGATGAAATTTGGCAATCATTTAGCTTTGAATCTTCTGCCCTGCTGAAGTGCAAGCAGGTAAAGCCAGCAAGAGAATGAGTTCTGCAGGACAATGGTGGCTTCAAAAGCTGGACCAAAGTTTGAGCTTTTGAAAGAATAAATCAGGCTATGGCTATGAGCAACATCAACAATTGCAGCTATGAAAGAAGCAAAAGAGGAAGGAATGGGAAATACTTTCCCCCTCCATACAGCATCTAGAGATTGCATCTAGAGGAAGGAAGGAAACCTGATATTTTTAGATTCCCTTTGCCAGGGCAAGACTAAAAGAAGACATGCAGCCTAGCCTTTCGGTCAACAGCAGAATCAACATTGGCTTCAAATTAGGCTTTATAATCATGTTCAGTGGGAACTCTTGACAGGGAGCTTGGAGAATGAGACAGCATTCCAGAGGGCTGCTTTGGTGTCTCAGCTGTAGGGAACAGATACAAAAGATGAAAAAGGAGTCTGGAAACTGCTGAGAGACAGACATGTTTAACTAACAGAGGATGAGCCAGACAGAGAGAACCAAAAGGCCTTAGGATGTGGAGGAGGAACATTGTTCCACAGAAAACAAGTGTCACAAGTATTTGCTGGCTCTGGAAACATTTCATTTGCTGTTCCCACCATGGAAATGGCTGGTTACCTCCAGACAATTTGAGCCCTTATGTTTTATGCCAAATTCTGCTTACTGACCTGATTTCAGTGCCTATGACAACTGAGAAGTTGCAGAAGGTGGCTGCAGTTGGGCAGATTGTCTGTCACATTAATACACAACCATAATTTTCAGCTCATAAATTGTTTAGGGAGATACTTTAATGAAATGAATCTGTGCCCAAACATGAAGAAAAGAAGTTCTCTTTAGAGTGTCATATACTGTTAGAGTTGTTAAATAGATGGTTAAATCCAAACATTTTTCTTCCTGCCCATCTTAACTGTGTGTTTTCCCGAATTCAGAATAATTAATCTGCAACACATCCAACAGAAGCTGTACATAGGAACTATCACTGATGCACGAGCCATGATACTGAAGGTACGCTCTCATCCAGATGAGCTGCCACCTGGAGTGGACAGATGGAGATGTAGGGGAGGAGGGATAAAAGCCAGTTGAGTGAATGGTTTCATTAAGCTGCAAGGAGGGAGGAAAGTGTGTAGAACTGAGAATCGAGAGTTTTTAGACACTAGCAACATGGCAGTGAGTTTGTATCACTCAGTGGAAACAAGGACCTTTGCCCTGTCCTGAAGAGAAGTTTTGCTGGTTTCCTACCAAGAAAGAAATAGTGGTACAGTAACATTCCAACTTTACCTTTCTCCCTGATCCTTTGGAAGGGCCTAGGGAAAGACATGCTCCCCCTCCTCATCCATCCCTTATGACAGACACAGAGCACTCTGGGGCAGGTCTGCAGAGAATTAATTTAGAACCCCAGCCAGCGTGGAGTGGCTCAGTAAAACTGCCAGTCTCTCATACTAATACCAGGTCTTTGAGTAATAATCCCAGGCTCTCAGTGACCTGGAACACCAGCTATGCTAACAACAAACTTAAAGTCACGAAGACGACTAAGTGTGAAACCAGATTTAAAGATTTAGTAGCTATTCTCAGCAGTCTCCTGTTTAGGCAAAATGCGTCAAAGGCATTTGGAAACTCTGAGAGGTGCCCTGAAATGGTAGCTGATTTTGTGACTGACAATGACTAGCAAAATAAGGGGCTTATCTCTGAGACAGGAGCAGAAGGAAAATTGCCACCAGCTACAGGAGAGAGCAGATCAGACTTCCCAGTGAAAACACTGCTCCCTCTGCCAGTGGAACCTGCCCCATCCTCCTCCAGAAAATGGATTTCAGAGGAAGAAGGGAAGGAGTTTGAATGGGTGAAAAAAACCGAGGCAGAGGACTATAATTTGGAATCTCGATGTTTGCAGGATCTCTGGCCACACACCCTCTTCCCCTGCCCATTACAGCTCACAGACACTCCAATCTACTCAGGTAATGACTGGAGGAAACAGATTTCCTATCCTCAGATCTGCTGCCATTCCTGCGTTTGCAGCAGACATTTTGTAATCAGAGAGCCTGTCAAGAAAGACAAGAGCCTTTAGCAGAAAAGAAAAGTTAATTGCGGAACAAGGGATTTAAAATCTGTGCAAAGGGGGACAATAAAAGAAACAATTATGGAGTTTAACCACTGCTGCTGGCATGGTGTTGAATGTCATTTGTCCTTAGCTACAGTGATACAGTTAAACTGTGCACTCAAGGCTGATGTTTCGGTTTGCTGGTGATTTTGGAACATCAGCAAAAGTTTTGTTTTGAACTAAACCAAATAATTTTTTCTATTTCAAGCATTTAATTAAAAATGATTAGAGGTTTTATTTTAAAGAGAAGTTGCTTCCAATTGACATGAACCCAAGAATTAATTTTTTTTTTGAAAGTGAGAAAATGGAACATTTTGATTTTGGAGGAATTTGGGAATACTACTTTGAGAGCTGTCAAAATAGACACAAAAACGGTCATGTAGTCAGCATTTATTACCCTGCTTTATTCTGTATGCATTCAGATACAAACCCAGCTGAGACCGTAACAGTCCATTTTCACAAAGAAGATTTAGGGCCGGTGTTTATTTTGCCTTTTATGCACATTTCTAAAGGCGTATTTGCTAAGCAGAAGTGTGAGAAACTACTGCTTGACCTGAAGCATCTACAGCTGGCTAGAGGAAGTAGAATTTCTCCTACTCTTGCTCCAAGCAATTACTAGTGGTTTGGCATTACCAGGATTAAATTGTAGCATTTCTGCTATAACCTGCTACAGAGAGCAACTCAGGGCCACTCTGCCTCCCCAGGTGGCATTAAGGAAACACAGCCTGAGTACTGTGCCTTTCATGGAGGGAACTGGCAATCTATTTTATGTATTGATGTATGGCAGAAACCATCTCAAGCTGTTTGGGACTCTATCTACACACAGAGCTGTAATTGCTTTGTCCCTTGACAAAGGTCTGCAGAGGAAAGGCAGCAGATTTACTCACTGATTAAACTCCAACATGACACATACACATCCAGCTGTAACTTTCTTGCAGTTGTATTTTACACCCCCAAAAGAGAAATTCAAGTAGAAATGACCTGAATTCCATTTGGTCAGATGGGGTTGTTCCCTGAGATGCCTTGCCATCACTGTTCTCCAAGCTAAGTCTAAACAAAAAGGGCAGTCTTTTGGAAAGGGTTCATCTGAAATTAAGCACGTAGTGCAGAGAGATGAATTTCAGAGGTGTTGAGTTCTCACGGCTACTGCCCTTTATAGTATAATTTGGGTGTAAATGCAATAGGAATAATAAGGCAGGTGGAGGGGTGTTGGATCTGGGAGGGCAGTTACCCCAGACTTTAATATTAGCACTTCCAGGAACAATAGAGATGCCTTCGTAAGTAAGATAATATGGAATGAATTTTGAATTAATCAGTGTTGGCACCCAGAATAATCTTTATTATAATTTAGTTGGTCTTCATAAAACCAAACAACATGCCTATTTTTATAGCTTAAAACCACCTTTAGGTAAAGTGAATTTTTTTGTCATTCTGGTTTTTACAGGAACTACTAAAGAAAGGCAGGTAAAGCAATTTGGTTAAAGCTTCGCCAGCAGATTTATGGAGGATATTGGAAATGAAAGCTGCTGATCAGAGCCATCAGAGTAGGATGATCTGGGTGGGTCAGATCTGCCCTGTGGCTCAGCTCCTTCTGGCCAGCCCGTGCTGGAGGGAAAGTGAAGGATGGCGATGACTGTGGCAGCATGCTCCATCCAAAGAGCTGAGTGCTCTCGGGCACAGCCAAGCTCCTGCCACCATAAATCCCTCTTGCTCACACCTCCCTGCAATCTGCAAAGCAAGACCCAAAAGTGCCATCATACTCTGCACTCATCAGAGCAGACACAGCCAGCCATGCAGATTGTCAGCTAAACTACGCCCATTTAGGGACAGAAAAACTTAATTGGGGAGTTAAGGGCTCATTTCTTACTGAGTAGTTTGGGGGCTGGTCTGGCAAAAGGAGGATATTAGACTAGACAGCTTCTGAATCAGACACATTCAGGAACACCTGTGTTTCTCAGGGAAAAGTATCCTTTTGATACATTTGGTTTTGCCCCATTCTTCTCTGTTTGAAGAGGAACTGTCTGTAAATAATTTAAGGGCATCCCTTGCTGGCTATTACTGTCCCAAGGTCTTCCTTCCATCAGTATTCTCCAAAACAAAGCATGCTTCTTTCCTCTCATAATGCACTAACTTTTTCATTGCTTCTTTATGCTCACTTCTCACCAATCTAAATAATGGATCAATTGAGGTTTTATTCTTTGCTTTAATTAGGTCTTGAATTTTGAGAGCATTTTACTGTAATTACTTCATTAAACGTGAACTGAGAAGCAAAAACCTTCCAAAACAAAGTAAGCTGTGTTTGTGATTTTCTGTCATTTTTTTTTTATGACACATAAAGGTGAACTCAAAACTCTAATAGGGTATGGTGTTTTTCTCTCAGCTCTGTGTCTGGGTAAAAATACTGACAGCCTGTACTAACTGTTTCAAAGCAGCAAAAAGCAAGAAAGAGAGGGGCAGAAGGGCAAAATCCAGCTATGGAGCAACTCAGTCAGTCAGTCTTTGACTAACAGTGGCCTCACCATACTAAAACTGCTTTTATTACACATCCACCTGACTCATATGCCATTGCCTATGCCCTTGATACTTTATTTCAGGCCAAAATAATAGCTCATGGAGGTACTTAAGTAACACCTTCCTTTCATCTGAGTGTGAACAAGAAAACCAGTATCACAACTTCCTACCAACTCCCCATCACACCAGCATAATTCCTCGCTGATTGAACTCCACAGGTTTTTGATCCCTTTCTCCACCAGCTGGCAACTGTCCGACACCCAAGGCAAACCAGAGCGTCAGATACAGAGCTTGTATTTATTCACAGAGAGGCAGGTGGGAAAGAGAGGGTCTAGGGAGGTGGGCAATAGGCTGAAACTGGAACTACGGCTTCTTCCTGTTTGGGAAGTCCGTGGTCAAACGCTGGTTAAGTTTCAATATCAAATTGAGAGGTCCCCAAATGGAGGAAGTCTGGTTCCTCACACTTTGTTAAATACTCCTGGATTACTTTTTACTGGAGAGAGGCAGGGAAGAAGGAGTGGAAAGAGGATATGATGGAGTCGGAATACTGAGTCTGCTTTTCCCTCACTAAAATTTGACACAAATTCTGAAACAGAACACAGAAATGTGCATTTTCAGGATACTTTTATAACAGATGCCTTATAAAACAAATCAAGAGCATGAGAAGGAAGAGGGCTGATACGCAGTGCATTTTAAAAACATAATAATCCCCTTCACAATTGTTCCTTCTCCCTGTTCCCCCAAGACTTCTAACTTGGATAATAAACTGAGATGCAACAAGGAAAACATATATCTAATACATCCAGATTGCTTCAGTTCTGGATTTGTACAGCCCTTAGCACAAAAAGATTAATTCCCTTGAAGAATAATTGTTTTAAGCACTTATGCCAAACCAGCAAGAAGCAAGAATAATTGCAGTCTGAAAAATCAAGAGGATCTGTGGAGAAGTCCAGGAAGACTCTACAATGCTATAAATCTCAGGGTGCAGATCTTAAAGTTATATTGTGTAATAATTGTAACAACAGAACAAGGTATTTTATGTATAATTTGATAAAGCATTCCATCCCATACTTATTAACACAAAATCAGTGCTGCCAGGTCAAAAGGTCCTTCTAGCTCCCAGGATGTGTCTGACACTGGCCACTAGCAAATGTCCTATGAAAGGGCTATAAAAAAACTGACAAAAATACAGCAATATTTCTCCCCAGTAGGTTCTCCCAGCATACAGCAATGTAAAGCCTAGGGACTTCCTGAGCCAGTGTTTACCTATATATTTGAGTTTAATAGCCCTTGATGGACTATTCCATGCACTCCCTAATCCTTTTTTGAACCCATTCTTACTTCTGGCCTCACAGACAACCCGTGGTGACAATTTCCCTACGTAATTGTATAGAGAATGTATAATACAATGTGAATATTGCAACTAAATGAAGGCTAAAGGCGAAAATGATAAGTCTGTGAGCAGGATGAGAGAGAGAAGGGGAGGAAATATTTTGCATGATTAAAGGGGATATGATAAGGAGTGACAGGCTGAAATTATATTCAGCTCAAAGAACAGAAAAGATCTCAGTCTGTTGGGTAGTTATGTATGCTCCCAGAGGATGTGTTGATAACTCCACCTTAAACTGGACAGGATAATTCACTCATCTGGCAGCAATACCTGGGGCTATCCTGTTCTGTAAGGAACAGCAAACAGTCTGGATATGGAAGCAATTTTTCAAGCTTAGAATAAATTTTTGCAAAGTCAAACACAAATTTTGAAAGGAGGAAAGTTTTCTAAAGAGAAGTCTTGAACAGAATTCCTACCTGCTGCAACAGAGAAGGAAGAAAGACATTACATTTAATGTTGTGAAAGGGCTGCAGGCTGGGAAAGGCTGTCCCTGGCCTTACAGAGAGGAGGCGTATGGTACAGATTGTTGTGGGATGACTGATGCCAATGGCTCTTCGCAAGGCTGCATTCAATGCTGTTTTTTCTTAATGTGTTTGCTCCACTCTGCTGCTTGGTTGGTAAATTTTTGTTAGTCAAACTGGCCAAGAGGGAGCTGGATTAGTACAAAGGGAGGATTGATACGGCTACCATGGCTGAGACCAGAAACATGCATACGCATATGTGTGCACTCACACGCACACAAATTTGAAGTGTATGAATCCCTAAGGCATCCAGCCTATTAAGTAAGGAGGAGTAGAGAATAAGAAATTTTATATTACTGCTTATAGAAGGGTTCTTCATCTGTCTCTGGAAAATGCCAAGTTATTTAGGAGGAAAAGAAGAAAGAGGAACAGATCTCAATTCTTCTGAAATCTCAATATTACAGCCAATGGACTCTTGAAATTTTTCCCAGCTTCCATATATTCTGAAAAGCATAGTGTCAGGTAGTGCTGGGGGAAGATGTTCCCAAATTTTTTACAATCCTTAGGAATGTTTAACCTCATGACCAGTTTGTCTGGCCCTCCTGGATCCCATCCTGGAGGTACTGTGGCCTAGAGGGCACAGGTTAAATTACTCTCAGCGTCCTGCTTGGCCCATGGCCCGACCACAGAGTCTGACAACAAAAGGGAGTCACTTGGAAATTATGGGTTTTCTGATGTGAATTCATGCCCACCAGAACTGGATGGAAATGACCAACTCATTTTGTATCCCATAGGTTGCTGCATGGTAGCAGCTTCCAAATGTGCTGAGCTGGGCAGGATTCAAACTGGCAAGCTTTACTGCAACACAATGGCTTTCCATTTCACCTTTGAAGGAAAAATTATCCAAAGTGGTTCTGCCTAAATCAGAGCTTACTTCTGCCCCCCTTCTTCCTCCACCATATTTCAGGACTGAGCATGACATCTGGCATGACACATGGGAAACCTGCAATCTAGATAACACATCCATCTTTATAAGTGAAAGACATCCATATATTTCAACATAGAGTAGGAAACGCTTGCAGCACGAAAATCCAGCAACCTGGCCAGGCACTCTGCATATTTTATGAATGTCAGCATCTACACTGCCTCAGCCAGTGGAAAAACAACGCTCATCAAAGTGGTCTTGAAGGCACTGACTTGGGCAGCAGAGACAAATATTTCTGGGAGAGGAGACTATAACTGTGTTTCATTCTTCTGCTTTCCCCCATGCTTCCTGGCATCTCCACAACTGCAGTGACTCACAGTTCTGCCTCCATTTACGGAAGGAGGCAAATGTTCCTACTCTGGGCAAGGCGAGTCACCAGCTACTGTGCTCCTCACGCTGCCTTCCTGCAGCCATTCTGCACATGCTGGATGTGCAGAGCTCAGTGAAGCATGCCTTGAAGCCCTGCCCTCTGCAGCTCTCGGTGCATATCTGTCTCATTCCCCATCTCCCTTTGTGATCCATGTTCCACATCCACCTGCAAAGTTAAGTTCTTGCTCTTCTGACCTAGTTTGGACCTCATCACACTTGCTGTTCCAGGCTGCTGTTTCAAAGCCATCTCTTCCTCTGTGGTTGCAGCTCTAGGGAGGACAAGGAATGCTTAAAGCTCAGGAAAACTGAAAATATTAGCACTGGTATGTTTTGCTGATGACAAATAAGACACATGGGCAAATATCACTATCTTCTTTGAAACATTTAGAAGTCTGACTGAGCATAAAGGCAAGACATGCCAGCCTACTTCAGCTGAACATCAACACGCACAGCTTATGGTTTCAGAGAGCAGCTGTGGTGCGTTCAGCCAAGGGAATTCTACTGGCTCCTTCTCTTTACATTCAAAACCAGAAAAATTAAGGGTCCATTCTCCAAACAAATTCTCTCTGGCCAAGACCTGGGGAAGACAGGGTGAATTAACATCCTACTGGTCAGTAAATTTGGAGGTGGTTTCTCTGCAAGAGACACAATTTGAAGTTCCTCTGAAGCTCTTAAGATTCTGTGGATGTGGGAGCCATTTGGACAGGAGAGCAAACTATTTATGTAACACGCACTCCAGGCTTGCTTCCAAAATGCTGGCCTTTGATCAGGAAAAGACATTATCCAAAGCCAACCCTACAAACACCAGCAAGAGTGCCAGAGTGGCCAGATGGTGCTCGGGTACCACTGCAACCCCCTGGACCGATTCCCTTGCAAACACTGGCAACTGTGATGGGCAAGGACGCACCCTCCCTCCCCATCGCTCCCTTCAGAAATCCAGCAAGGTGTGCCAACTTTCCCCGGCAGCATCAGGCACTCCTGCAGCTCCCTGCTGCTCCTCTCGTAAGCACGTTGCCAGTGGGCCCTCACAGTGCCAAATACTGCTGCATCTTCCAAACTGCTTCCCTGTCAAGCACCGGCAGAGGTGCTGCGACAGCGTCACTACGGATCCGCTCCTCCTTACCCTTTGGATTGCAGGTACTGGCAGCAATGCCAAGGCACTCAAATTGTGCCAGACATAGATAAAGATGCTTTGTGATCATACCTTCTTGCAAGAAAAGGCAGAAAGACCCAAGTATCCACATGGTGCTCTAATAACCTTCCCTTGCCCTTTGTGCCTCACAAACACTGGCAAGGATACCAAGCTGCCCAGAGTAACCTCAAAAATCTTTGAGGGACTCCCTAATCAGAGGAAAAAGAATCCTTCAATGCTGCTGGCAGGTAGTTTCACTTACTCATATGTAATACACAGCCATCTACAAGTTTATAAGCAACTGCCCTTACAATAACTTCCATATCTTCTGTCTTCACCACCAGGAGAGCTGCCCTGAGGAAACCCCCAGATGTACACAGGCAATATCCCTAAATGCTATGGCACAAAGCAGTGCTGCTAAATTGAGCTTTTCACCTGTCTGTTTAGTGTGAGGGGTTTTGGAGGCAAAGTGTGTTTACGTGGCCCACTCGTAGACCATTAGTGGCAAATGCCTAAGAGTTTGGTACACATATAAAGAAGGAAAAAGAAATCATGGCCCAAGGGATGTCCTAGAGAGCTTATGCTAATTAAAAACATAGGCATTCCAATATCTTCCTACTACTGCTGTATATTCTTCATTGACCCACAAACCAAAATTGAGCTTTGGCAGGCAAAGAGAAGAGAAGCAGATTTTTTCTAATACTATCACCTGAAAGCATTGTCCCTGCTTCCCTCCACTGATACCACTTGGCCTCTTTGGCCAGCTACAAACCCATCCTGCTTCCACTTGTGAAGGAAAAACCTGACAGAAGATGAAAGGCTGCTTCTGTGCTCCAAATGCCTCATACTTTGATTAAAAATGTTTTTGTCAATTAGAGATTGATTTTTGCTGTTCATTAAAGTGATGGATGTCAGTGCTGATGGAGGTGATATTTTACCCTGCGGTGGCCTGCTATATAGATGGGTAGGAGAAGCTGGAGGCTCCAGTTTGCTAGAGTGGAGTTGATGACCAGGGCTGGGATAAAATAGGCCAGTCAGAGGACAGAGAAATGAGTGCCATAGTGCTCAGGGAGGAGCAGGGGAAAAGCTCTCACTGCAGAGTTTTGTAGTCAGTCCTTACCACTTTATCTTTTTGAAGGCACAGTGGAAGCTGAAGACAGAGCCAGAGATGTGGGGTCTTTTGGAGGGTGGCACAGTGGGGATGAAGAAATGGATTGTACAGTTGCCACAAGCTACTGTAAGTTTTTAGCTGGTAAGTTTTTATATGCAGGTCATGCAAAATTTCCCCAACCCAAGCTGAGCTTCTCCTCTAGGAACTCACATCCTGACACTGCCATCAAAAGGACATTCCCTGAGAGGAAGAAAGGGCAGTCCTTAAACTGCATGGGATAGGTTCGAGCTAAGGTATGAGAAAGGTTGAGAGCTTCAAGTGCATAGGCAATGACTGTACTGTGGTTTTCCAAAATCAATCTACTTTCACCACTCACTTTCTGCAGGGCAGGGCCACATCTTACTTGTGCTGCTACCAGGGAGGGTAAGACAGGAAGTTACCAGAAGCTGCAGTACTTTCCAATGACGTACCCATCGTGCTTTTGGCATTATTAGTCCAGGCCACGTGAAGGAGAAAAATCAGGAGTCACACACATGAAATAATAGTGGAATCAAACCATCTACTGGAAGTGGCAAAGCACACATAAATATGACATCCCCCTGAGGTTGGAACTACCCAGAACTGTAGAACAGAGTTTGGGCATCCACACATCTTCAGAACTATGATGCAGCCCCCTGACCATCCAGATGGATTTTACAGATTTTTTTTAACCTACTGCATACCCATCCTTGCTTTTGCAGGCCTGCACAGAGAAAGAAATGCAACCCTACCTTAGAGGAGAGTCTTGATGCAGCAGGAATTCAAAGGCACAATTCAGTGGCCTTACAAGGGTCCCCACATAAAATGTCCCAGTCTCTGGGAAAGCTACAGATATTACAGCAGCTTCACTCTTTGCTGGGGCAATAGCAGAAGGATTCAGGTGTGGACAATGTTATGATGGCATTAAATGGGCTGAATAATGCCCTTCATGCCATGCTACTCTCCTGCCTTCAGCAGGGACGTAGAGCAGCTTCATGGCAGTCACTCACGCACAACAAGGGGCTGAAACACAGCTCTGCAAAAATTCACCTGCTCCCTTTCACCGCTGAAATCTGTTATCTGTGAGTCCCCGACCTCCTTCAAGTTCCAGTTTTAGACACAAACTGTGTGTGCATGTAAAAACACACGGGCACACAGACACATATATTTGTATGCAGATGTGATCGTTAAATTTATCAGCTCTCCGATTCATTTGAGGTTCGTTATGGAGCTGCAGCGCTGCTCCTTTCATCTGGAAATGGAACGGCCTTTACCCCTTTCTCGAAATTAAAGCGAAATGGGTACCATTTTATTTTAAGTGCCCATTAAGTAAAGCGTAACTGAAACCAAGTTACAATGGGTGCCTCAGGGGAATGAACACAGGAGAGAACACACACACACACACACACACACGCACAGGCACCCACCAACAGCAAATGGCGGCAGGCACAAAAATCAGGGGAATAAACATCAAAGCACTTCATAGTGCACTGATAGTTAAAAGCCTATTTTACACCCAGAAATGGCGAGAGATGCGGGCCCAAGAGCTCTTCAGTGCCTTTGAAAGACCCATTTAAGTCTTATTAAAATATTACCTGCCTTTTTTTTTTTTTTGGTGCCTTTTACTGGATTTAAACTCTTAATTCATCTTCCGTAATTTTTTCTGCACTGGGCTATTGTAAGGGGGAAAAAGACTCAATACTGTTAGTAAAAGGATCTAATTGGTAACTTCTTTTCATCTCAGAAGCCCCCCTCCCTCCTCCTCCTCTCATTCCTTACAGGTTGGGTCATAGCAGCTTTCTTAATCTTTGGAGATTATTCTTTTGTGGTTTGATGAGACTTCAACAGACTCTTAAATCTTTTCATTTCACCTCATTTAAATATTTTGGCCAATTGCTGAAGTTAATGATGATGAATAGGATTAAGATTAAAGGCTTAAAAGGGTTAGGAGGAGGAAAAAATATATTTCATTTCCAACAATGCATACAGAAGTCTCTTTTCCTCAGTGTTGCATTACCTCTCTGTGAGAGCTGTAGCTCGTAGCTCTTGACAGGTCTCTGACATGGCTGCATCTGTCTATCTCTCTGCAACATCTCTTTTTGGCACCAAGTTCAGTAGAAGAGATCAGGACCTTTGCACTGTCTTTGCATATGCTCACTTGTTCTTTGTGCTGTCTCTCTCTGCTCGTGCTCTGTCTGTGCTTCCCTGACTTATTCTAAACCCACGTATCTGAGTATAACCTTTCAAGGATGTCATTTAAAATAAAAAGACCCCGCACATTTATATAGACAAAATTATCCTTATCATTTTGCACAGCAATTTAGAAGACAACCAGCCTGAAACTCTTGTCTGTGCGCAGTACAACTCTTTCCCAAAGAAAAAAAAAAAAATCTTCTCCTTTATTATTCTTTAACTCCTTTCCATATACTGATTTCCTCTGGTATAAAGTTGAAAATTCATCCTCATAGTCTCCGAAGCCACAGAAATTGGGCCAAACTGGAAATCTAGCTGCAACTAAGTAAGTCATATTTCCCCATCAGTCTTTTGCTTAAAAACATAAATATAATCCCACAGAAATTGCAATTCTAGGAAGTCTTAGATCAGTTTGGACAGGTTTGAGTCCCTCTGGCTGCCGTTTCAAAATCAGTGGAGAAGAGAGCTAATGGAGTGGCTTGGGTGGGTTATACAAGTTGCCAAATGAAACTAGGCAATTCTCTGTGAAATCCAGCTGTGCCAGGTAAATTGTGAGCTGGTGGTACTATACCTCAACAAAAATCTCTCCTCTGCTATGGCTGAAGCAGGAAGGAGAAGGTGGGTGGATGGCAGCAGCCAGTTCCTGGAGCAGCACCAGGAACTGGTCGATGCCGTACAAGATCCCTGCTCTGACACGACATTCTCTATATTTACCTAAATACCTCTTCCATCCTCAGTGTTTTAAATCTAGATCTTCTCCAATACAAACTTTTTTAATAGATGGGAGGAGAGTGAATACATTATCCAGGCTTCAGTGAAAAAGCTGCGTGAGAGGGAACATCATTTATAATGTTAAGGATTAAAAATGGCTTACTGTGGGGAAGAAAGTGAGCTATGGGTCTGCTGAAGATTTCTGGCATATTGAACAAACTGTACCAAAGCTCTAACCTAAAATATTTATAACTGTATTTACCAGAGTTCATGTTAGATTTGGTTGGGGCAGCGCAGGTCCTTTAACAAAGAAGGAATGTGCACATGGCTGCAGTCTGTCTGGGCTCAATAAAAGATGAGCAAGGAGGGGAATGAGAGCTGAATGGAGGGAGCGGGAAGATCATTTGGTGTTGCCTTAGGCAAAGCACCAAGTCCACAAGAGAAGCAGTTCTGCTAACATGAGTCTAAGGATTGAGTATGACTGATACCAAACTTGACAGGGAAAAGCTAATGGGATGTACAAGGATGGACAAGTACAAGGATTTGCCACTCCAGACATATACAATGTACAGTGAGCAGGCCTATTTAAGATCATCCTTGTACAACACCCTCACCAACTCTGTGCTTTGGCCAGCGTGAGTAGAAGACCTGGACAGGAAGCCCCCAGTGTGTTCACAGCTCAGGACAATGCAGCGCTGGTGACAGAAGGATGCATCTTGCCTCCTGGATGACAACTCAAGTAGCTGAGCCATTTCCTAAGTAAGAGGTGATATTTCCTCCCTGCTGAAATGAGAGACTTTTTGGAAAATCCTAGACATTGCAGGCAGTGCATAATCATTGTCCTGGCACAACAGAAAGGTGACTCTGCCATTGGAGGTTGTGTATCTTAAACGTGTTCAGAAACGTGTTCAGTTCTTTACACTTCTTAAAGTGTCAGCAGCACGTTCTCTAACTGCAGGGTAGAAAAATCCTAGTGTGCTCAACAAATTCAAAATCAAGTGTTTTGACTGACACAATGGGCTTGAACCAGAGACTTCCAGGGATAAAAGCAAAGGGTAAGGAATCAAGTGGTTGCTCATCAGCAGACTGCAGAGCAGTCTCATAGCTGTGCAGGGTTTTATGGATTCAGAGGCAAATTTTGAGGGGCATATGGACTAAGAGGATTTTTACTTCTTATAACTACTCCTTAAAAGTCCTCTCCACTGCCAAGCAGAGAGGCTGCTGGAAGAACAGCTGTGATGGGTATGAGGAGTGTGCAATGGCCCATCACAGCTACATCCATTCCCAGTGCGCATTTTCCATCTTCATTTGCTGCCCTAAGCATTTGTGCAGATTTGTAAATAGTACGCAGATATCATATTCGGTGGTGAAGTAGACAATCTCTTTCCAAAATGCACTCAGTTTTTAAAGGCTTCATCTGGAGTAATGCAAGAAAGAAAAGAAAAAGAAAACATGGTTTCAATTTTTTCTTTTTCAAGATTGAATTTTATTTTTTTTTTAACTGCATCAATATCAGCATTTGGAAGCTGTATTATTATTTTAAAAAATAAAATTAAAAACAATTTTAAAATATAAGAAAAGCAAGATTTAATAAAGATCTAATGGGTTGGTTTTTTTTTTTTTTTTAACTCCTTGTTTCTGGAATCCAAGCCTTGAAGACTTTCAATTCAGTAAAAAAGAAACAAGACCTCAGGATATGGCTTGAGGGTTCAGGACCTTCAAAAGAGAAATGTAAGGAAACATCAAAGGCAGATGTGTGCATGCACAAGTGTGCTGCCTGTGTGTCTGTGCATGCCTCTCCTCTTTCTCAGGGACACAGACGCAGCTTGGCCCTCTGCCTTGACTCCATAATGAGTTACTGTTCCCTCTGAGCTATCTCTTCTTCAGCCTTGGAAAAACAATTGTGTCACAGAGGTTGGGGCCTCGGTCGCCCACAGCTGTAAACCTGTCCAGTTTTCTGAGAGCTCTTGGGTTACTCTTGACCTGGGCTGCTGTGCTACTTTCCCTGAGCTTTTCCTTTAGCTGTCACATATTGACTCAGCTTTTTTCCGAATAATTGTTCATAAAGAAATGTTAAAGTCAGTGAAAAAAAACCTCACAACATACCAACATTCCTTTACATATTAAAAAAAAAAACCTCTAAAATTCAAAACTATTTCATATCTGGACAAACACATGAAACTCCAGAGAAAACTGAGAAGAGAGGCCAATTCCAGGACAAAGAGGTGGTTCTCCTGCCTGTCTGGGATGGGAAAGACCAATCTACATCCCTGCTATGACTGTGGCAATACAGGATCTGTGCTGTGTTTCCCGTATCTCCAGTAGCCACATGCTAGTACCACATGCAGGTACTAGCTGCTTGATATGCAATATCACCAAAGTCTAAAATCTTTTTTAGTTGATAGTATGCTTACATAAATACAGCCTCTATGTTAATGAATTAACATATCCCAACTAAACCACACTAACCTAAACTAAACTAAATTAAGAATCATCAACTAATCCATGCATTCCCAGCCAGCTCTTCCAAGAAAAAACTCTGTTATTGCCCAGGCACTAGTAACAATGACATAAACTCTCTTTTTAGCAACATCTAAAAAAGCCTCTCTAAGCAGAAGGTGCTGGTACATCTATGTCTGCCCATGGCCTTATCACTGAGCTATGCCTGCTCATGACCTTTAATTCTTGTGGTTGTGGATAATGAACAGCCATTTACCAGGCAAACCTCACTTCAGCTGAGATTCTTTTGACAGCCATTAAATCCTATGTATTTTTTATTTCCCCCCTCATTTGTTACAGTGCTCTGCACATAGAATGGAGTGGCCGCTATGAATTCAGCAATCACCAAGGCTTGGCATTGATCAAGGTGAGTATTTTCATTCAAGCATTCTTAAGACTCTTGTCAGTACCCAGCTGCTTCCTCACAGGCTCCCAATAATCTCAGCGCTATTTCTTTTGAATGAGATAAAAATAGCCTTTATTGATAAAGACTACTGAAAACAAAACAGTAGTTTGTTCCCAGAGAATTAGGTCAATCCAATAGTAGGATTTATAATACCGACATGGAGACTCCATGCCAGCCTGATGGAGCCATTACACATCAGAGAACATGAATGGATTGACCAGAGAGGAACAGAATCAAAGGCAGAAGTGGCCAGATGAAGCAAAAAAGCAGCCCAGCTTTAAACCCTGGGCATAGAGATTTACAGGAGAACAATCAAAAAAGAAAGATCCAAATGATTTCCATTAGCTGAGACAGTCTCCCAGCCCCAATATATCTATCCCATCATAGCATCAAGGACACTGTTTGGTCACAAGTGGGAAGAATGAAGATGATGTTGAGCTCTGCATAAAGATGTAGGTGGGGGCCCACAATTAGAAATTCAGAGCTGTGCCACACGCTACCATTTAGATCTGAAGTTCCAGTTGGATCATGTTCCAAGAAAAGGTCAACCCCAAAGACACATCTGGCTTTAGTGCCAAAGAAACCCCAAGAGCTGATATGCTGAGTCCCAACACTAAAGTCAATGTTAGGAATGCAAATAAGAAGAGTGCTCCTAAAAGGCATATTTGGAGAACGGCCAAAACAAAAGAGTCTGATTCCCTCCATCCCACCATGTTATAAATCAGTCATGCTGCTGAAAAATGGCAGTACCAGTGGGATATGGGCCCTGGTTGCGTGACAGTGGGAATGTGCAGGATACTCTCAGCTGTGCTCACATCCCTCCTAGCAGCCCCAGAGTTTGCAGGTTAAAAGACAAAAATGATCACTAGCAGAAGTGGAAAGAATTTCACAGAAGTCAGTGTGGTAATGCTCTCTGCGCCTGCTCTGAATTCTCCCCGAGAACAAGAACTTTGAGGCTAATTTTGCTGTATCTCATGGGATGAATGTTGTCTCTTTTTTCTGTGTAGAAATTATCTGGAAATGGTGGGTTGCTAGTTTAGTTTTATGAGCTCCTAAAACTATTCTTTGAATAATAATTGGCCTGAAGTTCGTCTGTTGAAAGAGTTCAATATTCAGCATTCAGCTCAGGGCAAGAGCACATGGGCTGTGGAAGGGGCAGGCTTGGGGGGAATGACTCTCTCCAGAGTCACGGCCACACCACATGTGGCAAACCAAGTTTAAAATAGCTGCAGACAGAGAGGAGATCTGTCATTTGGAAATTACTTGTGCGCTGTTTGAAGCAGCCGTTAGCTGTGCAGCAAACAGACTCTGCAAATAGAATTGCTGTGTGCAACACAACCTGGGACTAATGTAACCTCCTGTTTCCGATTACCGGGACAAGCTCTGAAGCCTGCCATCCACAGAAACTAATACCAAGGACTAGGGAACGGGGAAAGTTTTATGGTACACAGGGCATCAGAAGCCAGTTTGCATGATTAAAATTAAATCTCCAAAAGGAATTGATTGTCTCTCCTTGATACAGATAGCTAACTTTAATAAGATCTTTCATCATAAGGAGGCCTCTGCAAGGCTGGAATTGGAAGAGAAAGTAATACTGTGAATTTCTAACCATGAGAGTGTGAATTTAAATAAAAGTGGATATGCATTTGCCTAGCTTTTGGGCAGCGACCAAAAAGAAGGGAAAACGAAATCTTCGCTGATAATACAGTTTATTGAAATGGTTCCACACGGTAAGTTAAACCAGACAAAAACAATGCTGAGGTGCAATGAGTCTGTTTTGCTTTGATTTCTTTCTAAATTAGCCATTCGGTTCTATTAGAAGTGGAAATTTCAGCCCATGCTGGACAAATTCTCTCCTTGACAATTGAGGCAGGATCTCAGATCAGCCAAGTATATATTCCTTCAAAGTACATATTCTTGTAAAATGGTAGGACTGGCTAAAGGACTCAACTATGGCACACTCCTTTTCCTGCTCCATGGGGAAGTCACTCTATCTCTATTCCCCACAGACATAACAATATTTCCTTGCACTTTAATTCTTATAACTCTCCCAAGGCTTGCAGCACTGGACTTGGGCTCTCTGGGTTGGCAGGATATTGGCAGCTCAGTCCACTGACAGCGAAGTGAATACCCTTAGGAGGTGGTATATTGCTGCTGGTACTGCCTTTTACATTTGCAGCAATAAGAGCAGCTCTGCAAAGCTGGCCTTCCCTGGCCTTTTCTCACAAGTTGCTGCTCTGAAAGGTTTTGCTTTGGGCCAAACGAAATAATTTGTGTCAAGTGAAATGATGTTTTCCATCTTTTTCTTTTTCCTCTCCTATATGAAAAAGAAGAGCAACTGAACAAGAGGCAAACCAACCAAAAAAAGAGGATTTGGTTCAACACATGCCAATTTTTCTATCTCCAAATGTTTTGTTTCAGGAGCCAAAGAGAACAATATTTGCACATCTTTAACCCAAACCAGAAGAGTTCATTATGGAACTGGTGGCAGTGTGCACACTGTATAGGCGTTAACTTAAACTACACACATTTTAATTTGAGCAATTATGTTCTCTGGGCCTAATTCCCACTAGTTTAATTTGGATATTTTCTGTCATCACTTGTTGTACCCAACAGTTGTAAAATGTAACCATGCACTATTAAACAGCTGCTGCCTTCCACAGGTGGCTGCCTTTCAGAATGAGGTGAGGATGTCTCCTGTATTGCACAGAGGAGTTGTGAGGTTTAATTCATTCATGTTTGTGAACAGCTCTGAAAGCTTCATTTAAAACCTGCTGTATTCTTTGCAGGCTACATTTCCCAAAGGAGAAGAGTACAAAGTAAAATGGCAGCTTTCACAGACAGACACTGGACACATCTGCATCTAGGCTGATCCTAAAGGAATATTCCCCTATATTGCACTGAAAGCCCTGCTACACTGCATGTTGTGCATATGCATTTTTCAATACATACTACGCATCCTACACATATAACTTCAATACAAACATATGCCATGTTTCAATAAATTCAGCATTAAGTTTCAATAAATTCAGTATTAAGTCCAATAGTTTTGACCTGTGTGCATTCTCAGCTTCAGTACTCTTATTAGCACAAGAAAAAATTCAGTATTGGACACCCAAGAAGATTTTATGTACAGTTAATATGAAATAAAAGCTATGTGGGGAATCCTTGCAGGTCTTGGGCATGTCTTCTGCTTCTGCATTGTTCAGTATCACTACAACCATGAGGAATTTCTTGGCATACAGTGACACTTATTTGATATAGCTGTGGTATTGAATCAATTGCCTATATCCTGGCTGGGATTTACTGCTGTGTTGGAAGCTGAGCAGACATGAGTACTTTTTCTCCAGGATCAAACCATTCAACCACGTCAATTTGATCAAATGTTTTGCCCCCTTGCTTGAAAGTGTACAGCAAGGAAGATCTGGTTCCATTGGAACCTCGCTCACAAACCAGAGCTAGTGGCTACCAAGTCACTGCAGCACTCGCGTCCATCTTCATCTGCAAGGCGTGTAAGACAACAAGCAACTTTATCCTACTCTTCCTCTGTGATATGACTGAAGGATGATAAGGACAAGCCTCGAGATCTTGGGATGCAGGGAAGCAGGCAGGGAGGGAGAGGAAGGCAGAGAGGGAGAAAGGGAGGCAGGGAGAGGCAGACGGGACTCCGCTACTTATTTCTGGACCTTGAAAACAGACCTTTTGCAAACAGGGGACCTTGTTTCCCCACAATACAGTAACTGATCTCAACATTTCTTACAAAGGTCCTCCCAGAAAGCCTCAAAGAATATGAGCTTTTCACAGGAGAGTTAGTTTCCGGGGAACTTTAACAAATGTTGATCTGTTGCCACCATCCAGGGTAGTTCCCTTTTAGTCTGGATAGCATTTTCTAGCTACAAAGGTACATTAAAGCCCAACCGTGCATCACAGTCTGTCTGCTTGTGCCTCCCAGGCACACAGGGCTGAACCTGTGCCCCAGCTATCAATTTCAGCTGTGCTTGCCAGGCTGTTTTCAACCACTTGCATTAACACTTCATGTTACGTTCTTGCTCTTTTGCCCCTGTTCACATGCAGAAAATTCTAGATAGTCCCTTCAGGATCTTGTAATTCAGGCCCCAGATGACACTTCTACTTGCTTTTCCTGTCCCAAGAAAGAAATGTAGCTATTTCACAGTTAAGATTGGGCAACAACAAAAATTAATTACTTGTAGACTTTCCATAAAACCAGCAGAGAGGTATGTCACACTCTCCACAGACAGCAAACAGGAGTCAAAGGCTCAGCAAGGCAAGAGGAAATAAAGAAGGAGGAAGAGAAGTTTGGGGAAGGGCAATAGAAATAGCAAAATGCCATGTATAGCCCATAAAGAGTTCCATTGTGATTTGAGACTTGATAAAGGCAAGGCTTTGGGAAAGGATGCTTGTGAGAAAGGGGTGAACCTAAAAATGGGATATGACAAGAAAATGTTTCTGGGTAAGCAACAGGTGGTAGAAGTGAACTTCACATAACAGAGCACACCTCTACACTTCATCCTCTTAATGCTGGTACAGACCCAGCCCTCTGTGAGCACAAGCCTACACACCCTACTGCACCCGAACAGCAGAAGGGCATCACCCCAGTGTGCCTAAGATGAGTAGGAGGTTGGGCTAGATAACCACCTGTGGTCCCCTCCAACTCAAATCATCCTATGATCCTGCTCAGTAGGATGAGGGCATGGCTCTGGAGATGAGCACACGTGGGCTCTTCAACAGCAGTACCCCTGGTAGGCTCCATGTGTGATGTTTTCACCTAGCCTGACTTTCATTTACATAGGCAGACAGACATGTACTGATGAAAGGCACTGCAAAATTATAATCTCCAAAAATTGACTTCTCCTCGAGCTCTTTCTCCAAACCTCAGCACCCCATCTCCAGTGCTCACTCCACGTTTGATGACTGGTATTTCTTGCACAGCTCACCATAGAGAGCTGCTGCTTTCTTTTTTAGGAGGCCTTTGTGCTGCACAGGAAGGAGACACACTGAGAAGAACAAGAGAAAAGTGGGAAGGGAGAAATGAAGAGCAGCTCGTTTAGGTGTGCTCTGGAGACAAAGTGGCAGGCAAACGAAAAAGCAGAGGAGAGAGTGAGAGAGATGGTAAGAGGAAGGGAAAGGGCCACTGAGAAATCAAGAGGGACACGGAGAGTAGACAGGTACAGAAAGAGATCAGAACTGGAAGCATGATGGAAAGAGCTGAAGACCAGAAAGGGTGTTTCCATTTGTATTTCCATGTGATCCAAAAATGTGCTCACATAAAAAAAAAAAAAAAAAATTGCCAGCTTAGAGAAAGAACAGCTCAGACAGCAAGGAAAGTGGTTTTGACAGAACAGCCAGCTTAGGAAAGAGCTGTCTGCATAAGTGATCAGCTCAACCCACATTGACATCTCTCACAGTCCAACCTTCCCTCTGATCAAGACTCTCTGGTCCTGGCTTCATAAATTGAAGTAACTGGGTCACTACCACCCCATGAGGGTGGTTATTCTGATTTCTCAGACTCATACGTGGTTATGGGGATACACCAGCCCTCCCAGGGAAAATACAGGGCTTTCTGTCTGGCATGGCAATTTCCTTGATGGACATTGTCCAGATTTGTTTCAAGTTTTGTTTAACTTTAATAGCTTTGTCCTTGAAAGATCAGAGGAGAAAAGGTGGTTTTAAATTGAGAGAAGGGAGTCAATAAGCTTCCTTTCATTAGATAATGACTCTGCTTGCACTGTACTCAGATTTAACTGTAAGCCCCTTCCATAAAGTAAAAGTTTGGTTTGGCTCTGTGTGTATGTATGTTAAGGGAAGAAATAGATCAAATTCAAGAAAGTGCTGAACACTCCTGCCCTTTGCTTTGTTGGTTATTTTTCCTCCCTGGCAACTGGCCTCCCTCCGAGAATGCTGGCTTGTGGATGAAATGAAATACAATACAACTGTATTTTGTATAGCATCTCTCAAGTAAACAGGATCACAATTGCTCTGCGGGCTAAGTGATAAAAAACAGCACAGAGAGAAGGAAATTAAGAGACAGAAATGATGGAAGAAAAACCAGCTGCTTCCAGAGGAAGGAAGCACAGGTCCACGGCTAAGGCTTTGGGTTGGGAAATGACAGGCACAGGCTTAGCTCTTAGAGCTGCCACAGACTTCATGCTTTGACCTTGAACAACCTGCCTGACCTTATCATGGTTCAGTTTCCAGTGCAAGACTTCTGCTTGTTAGCTCTTCCCTGCCTTGGGAAGTCAGAGATTACTACGTTCGGGTCTGTGAGGTGCTCTGACACTACCCAGGCAAGGACTTACATGGCTGGGTGAGTAGAAGCGTGCCAGAAAGTAGTGGCTCACAGAGTGATTTGAATCTTTCAGGATACCAATACCTAAAAAGAGTCACAGTAACTCACCAAGGTGATGATGCCACTGAAACACTTTAGCAAGTCCTGTTGAAACAAAGGGGTGAGAAGCAAATTTCACTGCAGTAGGACAGCCTTGCCTCATACCCAGTGTGACAGGAGGAGGTGGCAGCCGTTCTGTCCCTTAAAAGCAGTTTCACTCTAGGGACAGATATTAAGGAATGGAGTAGCTGCCAGTGACAGAACTGTCTGAGCATGTTAAATTTGGGTAGCATGTGGTACGGCGGTCATTTATAACCATGACGCTAACAGTACAAAACATATTGCTTATCACTATCAGAGGGTTGGGAAGGATGGCTAGAAAAATGCCTTGCAATCTGCTGCTGAGCAGCTCAAATACGGAAAAGCATGAGAAGTGATGACCCAAATGGCTAATGAACGTGTTTCATTACATGTTGACTGTGAACAGCAGGCTGACATAATACTTTTCAAAATAAGACATGATTTTGAAAGCACTTTCCATTTTTTTTTTGAGCAACCTACTTGTCTGTTTCAGTGAAGAAGGGGCTGGTGTGCTCTTCAGCCTGACTGTGGAGAGGAGAAGCCGTGGTATACCTTGGAAATACTGATTTCTAGGGATAAAGCCATTTTCCTCTGTATTCAATACCCTTCACAAGTTCGGTCTCCTGTTCTGCTTTAAAGTGCATAACAACGTATGGACAGAAAAAGGGAAGGCACAAGCAAGTGTTGGCTGGGACGTGTCCTTTTCAAAGAACAGATGAGGTGAAAAACCTAGATAATAGAAGTTAGCTCCTTGCTTTTGTATATGGGACTTGAGTAGCTCTTCTCCCTAATTTTCCTTCCATTTCCATGTCCAACATCCCTTTCCCTTGCAGCTGGTTCAGAGCAGAGCCTTGAATTTGAGTGGTTGGATGCTGAGAGAGGGCCTAGCAGAGAACAAATGGGAAGCTGCTGGTCCCGGTTGCTGCTGCCCCGGAAAGCAATGGGCCAGGGGTTGATCTCCCCAGAGCCTCCAGCTGCAGGGATGCTGGCTGCTGCAGCCCTGCTTTCCTGCCACATCCCTCCCTGCCCATCAGCCACATGATTCAGATAACACACACAATGGTGAGTGGCACCTGACCCCAAATAGCACAGAGGGGGCTCCAAGGTAAGGGAATGCTCACAGGACACACCTCCAGAGGACCTTGCTGTCCACCTGTGACTATCTGCATAGTGGCAAGGGCCTGGAGGAGTCACAGCACCAGGCTCATCTGCATCCTCTGCTAGAGGGATTGTGTGCACTCAGTGTCCCCACCTAAGTGGCCTTTGCAGGGAAGCACGACTCTGTGTGCGAGTATCAGTAGGGCCTTTAAATCTCCTAGAGATGTTTTCCATCCTGAGAGAGTTTCCTGGAAATGGGTGACTCAGCCTGACAGCTCAGCAGGTATCGCACCAATCTCGCAGTAGCTTTTGTACCAGCTGTGGGAAGCACAGCCTCATCTCCTACAGATCTCTCTCTTTACACAGGACACCTTTCCTCCTCTCCTCCCCGTGGCCCCAAGTCAGACCCAGTTTATGGAGTAGGAGCACTGTTTTCCTCAGCTTCCAGAAGTAGCGTGCATGAAGTCAGACACATCGCGTGCGCATCTCCATAGCAACGAGATCAGGCCCAGCGTGGAAAATGAGGGGCAGTGGGAAAAAATATGGGAGAGGGCTCTGCAGATAAGGGATAGTTGCTTCTGCCTTGACTGATAACAGGCAGCATAAAACAAGAGGAACATGTGGGAGTGGCATCCACATGTGCCACTTCTTGGGTGGAGAGAGGCCTGTGTATTGTGATGCCAGGATGATTTTTTGTCTTTTCTTTTATACCCCTCTTATATACCCTTTTATATAGTTTTATGTATTCTTAGTGCTTTTAACTTACATGCTTGTAATTTTCCAAGTCTGATAACTTCGCCGAGACCCATTGTACTGTTAAGCCAGAAGACCAAACATCCTAGAAGTCCCAGACACCAAAGTCCTCTCCAAAACATATTTTGTAAACTAAAATAAGCCCATCCAAGAAGAAAGTTCCGCAGAATCAAAAGTTCACTCAAACCTCTCATCGGGTAATCTTTGATAGATACGCTATTTTGTAAAGCCTATAATTGTGTGTGTTCCAGTGTGGGAAGGCGGTGTGTGCACTTCAGAGCATTCCACCTAGACTAAGTGCTGTACCCAAAAATCCTTAAATAAATACCAAAATAAAAACCCCTTTTCCCCATAAACTGTGTTTTAGTTTTAATTTCAAGACCAGGGAAAGGCAACAATTGAGCCCCATGAGCCCAACAGACATTAGAATCTTTACTACTTAATTGCAAACCACATTGGTCTGAGAGTCCAAATCATAGCTGCATTGAGGTCTTTATTCTTTATACTGGTATTTAAACCTTTGTCCCTGGCTGAGACAGGCAGAGTCTGAGATCCATCCCACTGGGACCTTCCTCTACCCTATTCCCATTGTTCAGACTGGGGCGAGAAATTCGGAGCTCTTGCTGTGCCTGAGAAGTAGCTTCCATCATCTTCTGAGTGTTCTCAGAGTGGATAGGTGGCAAAAATCATTAGAAAGCCAAAAAACCCTGACATTTTGAGGAAAACCTTCTTTCAGGGGCATGAGTACTGTTGGGAACAGATCACATATCTTGATCTAGCAGTACACGTGGTCCTGGTTTACATGCTGACTTCTCCTGACCAAGGCTCTAGAGAAATGATTAAGAAACTGCTACCAGTTGTCACTAAGGGGAAGGAGGTTCTTTATTATGACAACATAAAGTTTTGGCATTGAGGGGAGCTCAAGTTTGATGTAGCCCCTCCAGGTGAATGTAAACTATTTTTTAATGCATTTTTCATTACCTTATTTAGTAAAGGCAAATTAGACCTCAATCAAATGCTGTGGCCATGCTGCCTTCTTCCCTGCCAGCCTCACGGATAGGACCATCTGTATAGTTTGCACCCTGTAAAAACCATTTTTTAGCAGCTCATGTCTTTCTCTGTGGTCTGGCTTTGAAATTCAGCATTTCAACCTCTGTCAGCAACACCTAGACTTTATCCCTCCTGGGCTGTGCTCATGCCACTGCTTCTTGAAGTAAGGCAATCAGAGTATAAGGTTTTTTTTCCAGGTTCCCTGCTTAACCTCAGGCAGACCTGTGTAGCTTTAAGTAGCATATTACAGTAATGAGGGGCCACGATTATTTCTGAGAATATGCCCTCCTTCCCATTAGTAACCCCCCATGATAAGCAGCTCTATCTTCTCTGCTGCCACCAGTCACTAGTAGGCCACTGGGGCTGCAAAGAAGGACAGAGCAGCCTGTCATTAAAAAAAAAGTGAGAGGAGTGCATAAATTGGGGGAGAGGGTGGGGGAAGGAATAAGCATTGACAGTCAAAACACAAAAAAGATGAAATGCAATTTTTCTCCAAATGCCTGGAGACAAGACAGATCTCTCGCCTTCCTTCCCCTCCCTTGCCCTCCTGCCTGAAAAGAGAAGAGGTAGTTAACATAGGAAAGCCCCTCAAATAAGCCCTGACAGCCACATATTCAGAAACTGATGGCATTTCCCTAAACACTGTTTGTAAAATGGTAATTATCCAGCAGGCAGTGACAGCTGGCACTTAGCACTGAGAGAGAACATGAGCGGACAAGAAGAAAGGGATCCTGGTGTAATTGAACAAAGGGTAAAGAAATATATAAAACATAATCAGAAAAATACAAAGATTGCTGGCTGTGCTAATAGGTCACTTCAGCTTCTTGGTTCATCTTGAAATGATTGAGTTTGAATGCAGATTCAGACTGACATGCTCCAAATCATTCCGCTGAGAACAGCACCTCAGAGGGGAGCAGCAGCAGCAGCAGCAAACCCAAGGGGATGAGCAGCTGGCAGTGAGCACAAGGGTGCAAAACTGGTGGCCAGCTTTATCACCAAGTGTCTGGAGCACCTGTTTTCCAACTTGTGTCACAAGATCAGCCGTTGTGATTGAAAGCTTCTGGGCAGACATTTTCTCCCCGTTTCAGACCAATTCAGCTATGCCACAGCATGGCAAAACAGAGTCCTTCACTGGAAGCATCTGGACTGGACAAAGCACCAGGCAATGTGCTTGAGTTGGACAGGGAGATGTCTAGGCAGGTCTCCCACTCCTTTGCTATTAAACACAAAATCCACTTCTGGGGTTCTTTTTAGGGCTGTGGAGGAGCCTGTCAGTTCAGATATCAGGTCTGACATTTCTCCTGTATGGCCTTGGGAAGGACTCTCCTTTCTTTGTCTTGATTCTTTGCCGACAAAACAGGTTGTATGTTGTTGCTGTGACATGTGTTCAAACCAAGGCCTTTTTCCTATTACATCCTACCCAAAATCTAGGAGGGCAGGGTCTTGGACTGGACTTGAGTCCTTAAACAGGATCAGTAATACACATGAAGACAGCTTCCCTCATATGAGAGTTACACTCCCACAACAGTCACAGAGAATAACTGAAGCAGAATGAAAATAAACTCATTAATGAGTAGGGTGGTATCATTGAGCTTGGGGGTTTCCACACTCACATTCTGAGGTCATTTTATTTGCTTTCTCATTACTTTAATTAGGATGTTATCTCCCTCCAGCCTGCAGCTGAGAATGCTCTGACCCCTCCAGAATACTTCATGACTTAGTTTTGCCAGATCCTTCCTGGAAAGGTTATTTCCAGGGTCTAGCAGCATGTACCTTTGGTTACCACCCATGATATACCCCTGAGTCACTGAGTGAGCAATGGGCTACCAGTCCTAACAAATGATGCTCAGATGAGTGTGGTCAGACAAGGACACCTGATGGAGCACCGGAATACAGGAAGGAGCTCTGCCTCTCTCCTTTGTACCAGGAATCAGCCTGGCACACAGATAGACCATGCCTGGGAAAACATAGAAATGGCACCCAAATTTCTTGTCATCTCTTGCTGTTCTTTGCCATTGCTTTATTGCTCCTTTATCAAGAGCACTACCCCTGAGAAAGATATAATTGTCCTAATTGACCCACACAATTTTAGCAATTGAGGGCAAAAGCTTCTGAATTTCTGCTAAGTACACCTTCCTCCTCTACCCTGTCTCAATTCTGTGTTACTAGATGTTGCTAGTAACTGGTCCATCACAGCAAGTGACCTCTAAGCTTCTTTTTATGCCATATTCTCCTTGGTGCCAGGTTTGTATGTTAATAATTTTCTCAGCACACATGCACATTTAAAATAAGATAGATTTTCTCTGCTGCAGACAGATACACCTCTTCACAGTAATTCATTATGCTACTATCTCCAAAGCTGTTTCTTTGAGAAATATGCGTAGAGACTTGTATTAACAGTGTAGAGTTTTCATGATGATAACTGATGATTTGTTTGACTAGGTCTCTTATGTATCAATCTAACTATTTTGTAGTTTGCCTGTGATTTATTTTTGACTGTCTTAATAAAGTTCCAATATTACTTTCAGTAATCAATCTGCTTTCTCTAAACTGCTGGTAAATTCTTTTTTTAATGAGTGAGAGTTTGAGTAAAGAATTTATCCCATAAAACTACTGATCTGAAAGTTATCAATATATTTCTAAATGTCCAAGTACAAGTAAATTGAAAAGTGAAATTTTTACCATCAGTTGACATTTAAATATATGCATGTTTTCAAGTACAGAGTAATTACTTAAAGCAGTAATAGAGCATTTCTCATAAGATATATTAAAGAAACACCAACAATGAAATTGCTAATGTTGCAATTTAATTATAAACCCTTCTATATGCCAGCATATCTTCACTATTACTTTTGTTGCCAGTCTTGATCTGTAGCGCGCTGTCTAACGCAATTTACTATGCTTTTTTTTTGTACAAATTACTTTCATAGCTTCTGTTTATCTGCCATATATGGGAAAGCAAGGACGCACAAAAGATGATACATAACAGTGATTAAGGTTGAAGAAAAAAATATGAGAGCAACACTGCGTTCTGTGAAAACAATCTATGTAGCCACACACTGAAAGAGGGGAACACATACCTGCAGGAGAGCAGCAGCAAGACCAATAGATCAGCTGTAATTTTGGAAAGCAATTTTAGTGTAGCCATTATAAGGCAGGTCCAAATGATTTTGGAGTAAACATGAATATTCATTATCATTATTAAAGCATTTACCACAGTCTCCTTTGTTGCCATGCAAGGTTCCACATACAATCTAGGTTGGCTATCTACTGACTTAAGCACACTGAACTTTAAGTTTCTTAATACAACATTTATGTTCACTGCTATTAAAGATTAGAAAGGAAGGGCTTAGATCACCTAAGACTTCTCCCCGAGGGATGTAGTGAGACATTTCACCCATAAATTCCTCATTTCTGACTCAAAAACTTCTGAGCGAAGCAAAGAAAATCTTTTAGAAAAGCATCTGATGATGATTTGAAAACTGCAAGGGATGTAGAGCTGAACACATCCTTGGGTAATCTAATTTATTTTATGAAATGAATACTGGCAATAAACAGATTCCTGTCCACACATGTGCACACACTCATACACTCAAAAGCACCTTAATGATCCTCTGTCACAGTAACAGCTAGTACCAGTCACCAGGCTTTGGTGACCGTCCAAGCGTATTCACTGCTGATGGAGGAAACCTTTCCTGGTTTCACCCTCTAAAACACACCTGGCACTCAGCACAAGTACTTAACCCATATTAATTTCATAAAGCACTCCTAATGTTGCTGCAAAATCAGGAAGATGCAGCACATCACCATCAGCAAGGCTGCTGTCAATGCCTGTGAGTTATTTCTGTTGATGATGTCAGATGGCCGTGATGGCTCGTTCAGCTTTTATGTGGGGCTTGCAGAGAAGTGGGTGCAAGGTAAGTCACAAGGAGGGGTGCAGGCCAGCTCAAGCTTGTCCTCTGCACAGCCCAAGATGATGAGACGTGAAGCAGATCTGGCAACCACATAGCAGATTTAACACCCCACCTCTTGTCAGGCAACAAGACCATATACCCACGGGACCAGTGTATTTTCAAAAACATGGACCTCTTTCAAACCCAAACTTGGTGATTCCCAGCAGTTCTGTTACAAAAAGAAAAATCCTCCTCCTGCCTGCTCTTCTCCACCCACAGCTCTCACTGGAGGACAGACAGGAGGAGAAAAGTGCTGTGAGAGTGAAGAGAGGCATGTGTGCATGTGCTCAGGCACAGGTGCAACAGCATGAAAGCACACACAATGTATATGAAATGAAGACAAAAAGAGGCAAGAGGGCACAATGAAATAAAGGATCAGCAATCAGGAAGTAAATATGGAAATGTAAGAAAATGGATCAAGAATAATTGGCAAGTAATTATCGGGAGTAAATTGGCAAGAAAGAAAGAGGGAGAAAGCGTTTGGAGGACTGACAGTACGGACCAGGAGACATCCAAGCTCCAGATACACATGGGAACATTAGAAATCGAGCACAAAGACACACATGGAGTACCACACAGTGAAATAAGCACAAATGACAAATCACAGACTCATTTAGGTGAGAAAAGACCTCTGGTGCATCATCCAGGCTATTGCTGCACATTGTGGCAGATCTGATTACACCTAAACCATCCCTAACAGATGGGTGACTCATCCCTGCCTTGAATATCTCCAGTGCTGGTGGCTCTATAGTGTGCCTTGGCAGCCTGCTCTGTCACCAAACTGTTCCTAGAGTTATAAAGTTTCCCCTGATTTTTTTTGCTAACTGTTCCCTGTTGCACCTCAGGACCATTATGTCGTAGGCCTGTTTGTACCAACCACTGAGAAAAATGGATCCCCGTCCTCTCAGTAGCATTTCTTTATGGATTTGCAGGCAGTGATTACATCTCCCTTCACACATCTTTCCTCCTCAATGAATATATACCAGCCTCCTTAATCTTCTCATTTACGCTACACTTTCCAAACCTATCAGCATTTTTGTCACTCGTCCTGGAGCTTCCTCCAACACAGTGTGGCTTTGGGACTGAGTGGAGACAGCATTAATTCAGCTTCCTGCCTCTTACCTGTGTCATGCCCAGTCATGAAAGGTTGAGGATTGGCTTTATTTTCTTTCCTGAATACCATTTGCTGCCTGAACACTTCCTGCTTTATCCTCCTGAAAGGTTCTGTTATGTGCAGAGACACACACACATGCGTGTGAGCGCAGACCTGCACACCTATTTTACATGTTTTTTACATTTTTTAATTTCTATTTTATATATTATATGGATTGATATAAGTTCCTTGCCTAGTAGAGGTTCCAACATTAAAAGCTAGCTTAGAAGATAAGTTGGGCCAGCTGTGATGAGGAGTACCTGAACTGGAGAATGAAGAAGCTGATGATGTAACATTACACACTGGAAGAAGCCACATTTGATGGTACCCTGATGGTGGACTGAACACTGAATGTTATTCAAATCTGTGCAGACCATATCCATTTCATACTGCTCGTTTGTCTTCTGGAGCCCTGCACACTGCATCCATCATTCTTCCCTCCTCCTTTAAAGCCTTCACTTACACGACTGGTTAGCCTAATACTCAACAGGTCTGGCCCCCTATTGTTAAAGTGATGTGCATGAATGGTTTTTACACAATGCAAAAATGCCTTTGGCACAATGATTTTAGTTGCAAATGGATAACCTACACGGTATAAAAATCAAGAAAGGAAGGACTGAGTAGGTCATTTGAGATATTATGCAGCTGCCTCCAATTGCTCACTTCTGTTTCTGAAAAGCCTCTTGGGGATTGAATTAGAAGATGGACCTTTTAAAAACATCTGGAGAGAATTCCACTCGAGCACCCAAGAATGCTATAGCATTTCCTTTATGGATTTCACAGACAGAGCAAGTCCTAAGTAAAATGCATAACCAACACAACACATCAGGTCTTGGCAAAAAGACATTATGACAATAAAATGGCAATCATTTCAAAGTCCTTGATTTCCATCTACAATCAGCTACTCACAAAAGCATGCCACTTATAATGGCCTGACCTGAAGGGTGGCACTGTGACACACTCTACCAAGGCACCACTGGCCACTTGTTTGCCCCTTGTTGCACACTTAGAACTGGAGGGTGGGATGAATAGATAAGATTTTGGCTCTAGGGACTGTGAGACAGAGGCCAGGCTCCGAGAAAGTCATCTGTAACCAGTTATAGCTACAGCCTTATTGCCAACGATAGCAAGTTATGGATGTGTCTGTGTGGCAGACTAATGGTCAATAATATTTCTTTTCTATACCCTACAGCAACATCAAGCCAAGTATGGTGTTTATTAAGTCTCTTGGAATTTCCTGTCTGTTCTAGAATCTGAAAGGTTTTACCCAATTGCACCAGTCTTAAAAGAAAATCTGAAAAATCAGTTAAGAAATGGAGAAGCATCTCATTGCTCACAATGAAAAGAATATGAGATGTAAAATGTCACCACTTTGATGTGCTGGCAAACTTCCTGGAATCAGTCAACCAAAGATAACTATGTTTATAAATATTTGGGATATGAAGATACCGTATATAGATTGCATTTTTATTATTATTATAAAAGTGTTTGTTGTTTTTTTTTTAAAAAAGGGAAAGAAATAGCTCTGCAGTATATTCTAAATGCATACATTAGAGTGTTTTTTGCTGTGCATAGCATGTTTTAATAAGGAAGAACCTGAATTCTGCTGAATCTCTGCCCCTTGATCAGAGCAAAGTAGCGACTCCCTTCTCAACTTCTCCCAGCAAGAGGTGCTAAGAGGCTGGTGGAACATCACTGGAGTTGCCAGCAGCTATGGCAGCACAGGTGAGCAGCACTATGAAGATCCCTTTATCTTAAGGCTTTTTTGCTGCCAACCCATAACCCTGGCATCTAAGAATCTCCCATGTAAAATCAATAGCAATAACAAAATCCCTTGGAGAATTCATGGAGTCCCTCAGATGATATAGCAAGGACTGAGCAGGAGAAATAGCTGGGGATGACTGCACCTTGTTTCTGTTGCTCCTGGCAGGTTTTATTCAGGGCAAGGCTCAGGACTTGCTGCCCCTGGAACTCCACAATCTAGATAATTGCTTTTCTATTCTTTTTACTACTGACATTTCATTCTTAAGACAGGAAAATTGCTGAAGTGCAATAGAAGTGGCTCTCACACCCATGTGAATTCTGCTCCTGCCCAGCTGGCCTCCACGCTATGCCAGTCCAGGACTGGCACACATGCATCTCTGCCAACTCCTCTGCAGCATTCCCTGCTTTTCCTGGCCTCACACAAGCTCATCTGCACGAGTCTGCCTGGCGATGAACCTCAGCTGCACCCTACAACCACTCCATCCAAACCCTGGCCCCTCTGCAGACTCACTAATGCACCCTGATCCTGAGCAAAAGCCCCTCCTGCTATTCACATTCCTGTGTAAATCCATTCCTGTTTAATTGCTGGCTTTCCCATCTTGCAGCTTTATTGACATCTACATTTTCATTTGTCATCTTTTCTTCATTCCCAGCCTTTTTCCCATTATTCCTGTAACAACAGACAGCATGCCACAACCAATTTCACTTCCACTCAGCTTTCTAAACCTCGTCTGAAAAACAAGTATTTCCCCACTAGAAAACCTACCTGAAACCTATTGAGCTGACTGTCAACCGGCTCCATGAAACAGAGGTAAACAATTAAGGCACAGTGTTTGCAATAATCACCCTGCAGAGCATTAACTCCCTGTCATTTCAGCCCTGGATTAATGATGCCAATTGGTGTCAGCCCTGGCTGGCACATCAGCCAATTCCCACCTACCAGAAGGGTCTCTCCAAGCACAGAGAGGCTCGCTCCTGCCTCTCTTACCATGGATTTCACCTTCTGCATCCTTGACAAATAACCATTCACTCTATAGCCCAGACTGCAGGGCCTGACTTCCATCCCAGTCAGTTACCAGCTTGTGGCAAATACCAGTGGATACCAGCATTTAACACCATTCCATGAAGATGTAAGACTCACTGGATATTTCACCAGATTGTCAGACCCCCTCCCAGAGCAAGGGCAGAAAGTCTGTAAGAAACATCTGGAGGGACACCTTACATCATTTCTCTGTTATTAAATATGACTTGTGTTGCGTTCTTTAAGAGGATGAAGGAAAATTCTGCTCACATCCATATACATGCTTATTTGTGTTTGGGGGAATCAGGATTGCCAGCATTCAAGATCAATCAGCCCTCAACAGGGTTCAAGGTTTGGAGAATCATGCCTCATTTGCTTTCCTGTTGTAAATGTTAACTAAACATAGCTCTGGGGAGAGGTGCCAGTTCAATAGCTCTGGAGATTACCCTGCCAAATTCTTTTTTCAGTCTCAGCACTGTAAACCCAGAGCAATTCCAACTATCATCAGCAGAGCTACTCCAGAATTGCAGTCAGGGTGGATTTTGGTACTGCAACTCTGTTCTCACCCACAGCAAGAATATGATCTAGTCTAACCCACAGCTATGATCCCAACAAGCTCAGTGAGACCCACTTTTGATCCCACAACAGATACAGCAGTGGCAGCAACAATATTTAGTTTATCCAAGTGGAAACTGTAATATGTCCCCCACTCCATCAACATGCCTTACATTTTACCTCAATTCCTGCTGGAAAGACAAACTCTTCTTCCTAGCTTGTATAAAATAAAGTCACAATTAGCACCAAGGAGATGGACTTATGCCTAGTCACACCCATTCAGACCAATAGATTTCAATGGAAGGATAATTGCAGCAAAATCAAGCACTCTGAATTAAAATAAGAACAGCAGAAAGAACTGGAGTACATGCATGTGGCCATGGGTGACCCTATACAGTTTTCAACAATATGAGCCTGCTATACACTATGCTGAAAAGGTCTATGGCATTCTCTGCCTCTCTCAGCTCACTTCAGAGTTGCCTGAACCGGTGTTGGAAGTCCCTAAACTGCAGCTCTCGATAGGTTTTGACTTGTTTCTGCTCAAGGCATCAGGATACCTGAAGAGCTCCAAGGTAGACCAGGTTTTCTCCAGACTTCTCTGTGTCATAGCCAAGAGTCCACGAGCCCAAAGGAGCATATTGCCCTCATTTCACAATTTTCCTTTTCATCAGAAACGTCGATATTTGACCAGATCAGAGTCCTCTACAGAGAGAAAATCTGATTTTGGGAATCTGTTTTGAAATGAAGGAGTGAAGTAGTTCACTGAACAATTCATTCTCTTTCTCCATGCCTTCATCACTGTGGACTTTCAGCACTGCACATGTGGTGATTTATGACGTTGACATCATCTTGAAGCTCTCTCACTATTTCACAAAAAGCCTTAAAAAGAGAGTGTTTTGGCTCAGCGGTGTTGGATGAGATTCAGCATTAAAGCAGCATGTGTTTGGAGGGGCTGCAAAAAAAACTCCAAATGTTTGGAGATGAAGCCGGCATTTAGGATAAAGGATGGGTGTGTTTTGCCACTCGTGGTGTGGAGAGTAGGTGTTTCTGGACCCTGGTGGCCTAAAAGCTCACCACAGTGAAGAGTGGGACTTGAAAATTTCTACTAAGAGCAGATGACCATCACAATTCTCTTTGCTCTCCCATCTTGTGCCCTTAAGTATACAAAGACAGATTTTAATCACCATGGAACCTTTCCTCATCCCCTTTTTTTGTGTATGTAGAGTTGCCTGGAGGAGGGAGGGAATCAGTTTTCTCTTTGTGGAGCTCTCATGTGAGCATATGCAGGACACTATCTTCACTCCTGAGCACCTCATTATGCAAAATATATTGACAAAAATGAACAAGAGCAGAGCCGAGCAACAAAAGAGTCAGATAATTAGAGCAGTCAAAGAATGAAAGGGTCAAATATGCCTGTTTTGGCTGTGAATAGGAGACAGGATATCAATATGAATACAACAAAGGGAAAAAAGCAAATGCAAACCAAACCCGAGACAAACATCCTGATGGCAAGGTATCAGAGTAGGTTGTAGAATGTATTCTAAGAATGCAACTGGGTCTTTGCTGCTAGAAAACATATTGGAGGAAACCCAGCTCAGTGCCAAGAGGCAGGTCCGCTCTGCAGCAGGGGCCAGCTGCAGTTAGCAGTCCTTGCACTTTCAGATGGATATTTCCATCCGTGTTGCATGTCTGGGGCTCACGGGCAGCCTGCCGCTGTGCAGATGTTAAGCAGATGTCAACCTCCTCCCTCCGGTGGTTAAAGTGATTTCGGGATGCAATGGTAATGAGTCCCTGAAAGGCTGTGTGCAGAATGCAGGAGGGTGCACTGTGTTGCACTCTGGTGCAACTGAGAGCCAGGGCTCATCCAGGTGAAATGTTATGCCATGGTGATGATGCAGGCTGATTTCTCAATGCATTTGTGCACCCTCACTCCTTGAGTCACTGCTGAGAAAGCTCAAGGAGAGGCTCCACTGAACAACGCTGTCAGTGCCCAACTGTACTGGCCACGGCATTCACCTGTCCCTCATCTGTCTGGGACAGCAGTCAGCACCACCACACTTCAGGGAAGGTACAAGTCCACTACACAGACAGATGTGGAACAGTTTGTCCCTCTATGCCAGGCTTGTCCTGGGTCTTGAGACCTAGAGAAGCCTTAAACTGTACTGATGCATGTGGCTGGCTCTCCTTCCCAGAATGTATTCTCCTTGATTAGGACAATTCTAAATACTCTCAATGGATACAGGATCTTTTTACTTTTGAGTCCAGCTGAAAACTGGCTACTGATGATGTTACAAGACAATGATTTCTCCAGCCAACCTGCCTGTTACAGGGAAAAAAATACTCCCACTTTTTCATCCTGTAGTGTCATCAAACATCTCCTTGTTCTTTCGTCTGAAAACTGAAACGCTCTCTTATGAGCATATAGACTTTACATATCCCTTCTTCCTAGTAACGTACAAGCTCTGTGGGTCCCAAACTTTCAAAGAACTTTCTCTTTGCATGAGAATTCTCCCAGACACATCATTATTCCCATCACTCTGCTCTCAGACATCTCTCTTCTGAGACAACGTGCCCAGTCCTGCATGCATTTTTTGCAAGTGAGGTGCCAGCACTGGGCAATCACTTTGGGACCAATCCATACACCTCCATATTACTGTGCTGCAAAGCTGTCCCCACGGACCCTGCTTCTCTCTGCTTTGCAGGTAGGATCTTGCAGCAACACAGCAGTGCTCTGGCAGTCTCTGTCTTTCCTGTGGCCTTCTCAACCTTTGAGGTTTTTATTTAGGCCTTCCCTTAGTATGCCCCACACTTGGTGCTAATGTGGTGTGCATTCAAGAACTGTATAAACAAAGGATGTAATTACTATGCCTACGTTTTGGGAACAGATATATAAGTGAGTGGCCTTTTCAGGGCATTCCTGTAGAAAAAAAATTGTGTTGTGTCTTCACTAAAACCATCTATTAGTCTTTTCCATTATAATCAATAAATCAGTTCCCTTTTTATATGGTGATGTTGGCTCAGCTGCGATTTTCTGATGACAAAATTCATTACTCAATTGTCTCATCGCTTCCTTTCTAAGTTCAAAAACATCCATTAGCACCACTATGTGAAGCCCCATTAATCTGCTTTCATTATAATAATGTTCTTATTCTTTCTTAGCATCTTTATTGCATCCCACTCATCCTTGTTGTCTCACAGGAGCTTTTAATTAATGCACTAAGAACCAATATAAAGAACAAGCTTTTTCTTAATTTTTTTTTTTTTTTTAGATCTAGCATTTTTGGTTACTGGACAGAAATTAACCATATTTACTCAGGTGACCCTATTATAGAACAGAGAGAGCTGACACACGATGTATTCTGGATGCTTCAGAGCTGACTGGATTTTGCAGGGGAAAGTAGTCAAAATAACTTTTTACTGGCTCCAAGTACTCGTTTAGTTTTGTTCTACTACCGTCTCCTGGAAAACGTTTTTCAAAATGAGAAGGATCTTTCACACCTATGCAATGCTGTGTCTGGACTTTGATTTGTTTCATAATGCAAATCAACAAATGCACCCTGCAGCAAAAGAACTGCTGGAGGGCTTCAAACTAAGGTGAGAATGACTTCTCAGTTACTGAAGGCATCAAAAGTGATGTCTTACTCCCTTCTTTTGCTCACAAACATGAACCCTGCCTTGTCACTTATACCCATTTCATGAGAAAAGTAAATATGGTGCCGAGTCACACAGATTTAGTGCCCTTGTTCTATTTCCCACTCCCTTAGCTTCTTCCTGCCTGTAAGACTCGAGAAAAGAAAACAAACAAACACCATTTCTACAGCAGACATGTACAGTGACTCAGATGGGCTATGGTCTATTGAGTCAAAAGATGTGTTTTCTAGTCCTACATGCAACAGCACCTCTGGGGAAGCCCTTTCACTGGCCCCATTCTGTCTTCTCTTTGGGTCACCAGTGCCAGTGACGAGGGCTGTACCACATTCCTGTCTCCAGCAGTGCCAACTGTGAGAGCTCCCTGGTCACCACCAGGATCTCTGGGTGTTAGGGCAGCACAGCTGAACTCAAAGGCTCTTGAAAGCAGAGGGCTGCTGCTGTCCTAAAGATTTTCCCTACAGGCAGAGGAGGCTTTGCTGCTCTGTACATAGCACACTGTGAGCTCCTCCAATGCTCCAAACAGCTTTTGCATCAGGACCTCACAGGACTCAGCTCAGCCCCCCTTATTCCAAGGTGATAAGCCCTCATACGCAGCTCAAGCAGATGGGAAGGAATCTCCATACACATTTCCAAAGAGGCAAATATAGTTTTCTTGGGAGCAAGGGCTTGGAACTGGTTGCTGGCAATTCAGCTGTGTATATCCTACTTGAGAATTCCTTTCTGTGAAGGAAGATGGCATGCATTTGGGTGAGGGATTAAAACCAGATGAAAACTATTTGCTCTGTCCTTCCAGCATGTGTTAGCACAGGAGACAAGAAACAACAAATGAGGAATATTAAATTCCCTTCCTTTGCTCGTCACAAAGTGACAAACAAAATTGGTGAACAATGGTTTTCTGGACTCCTCTAATGAAATCACCCCTGCATCTCAAACATTGCTAATCAATGGAAAATTGGCATGTTTACTTCCTTTTAGGAGACCAAATGTAGAACTGCCTAGAAAAACAGGCAAACAAAGGGATATGTTGTGAGCTGATATCTCTGACAAGACAGAGGGAAGAAAAAAAATTGTACACATATTATAAAATTTATCATTAAAAAAATAGAAAAGCCAAACCCGAGAACTTTGCATGATACTTCAAAAGAAAAGAAGGAAAGGGGAGGTGGAAGGGGAGAACAAAAAGAAAAGAAAATCTGTCAAGAATTTTCTCACTGCATCCACAATGCCTCAGTGAGCTGAGATACAGAAACAAGCTAATTACTGTCTTTCTTTTACACTCCCAGTTCTGAACTCCACACACAACATTTTTCATGATTATTAATAAAGGAACGCTTTCATCTCTGTCTTATTAAAAGTTCTTGGGGTAGGAGAACAGTATCTGACAGATACCATATGGGATAGGGTGGAAAGGAGGGAATGAAGGAAAGGAAAATAGAAGCAAGGAGGTGACTTAGAAATCCCTCCATAGTTCCTGGGATGCGTGTCCAAACTACTGGAGCTTTCTATATAATTGGAGCAATTTCTGCTCTTCTATACTCTTCAATATTTATTTCCAAGGTTCTGAAGCTTAGGGTGGCAGTAAACAGGACATGTTCTCTGCATAAATAAAGAGTCTATGTGTCCATGAAAAGGCAAGTCCAACTTTGAGAAGTTAGGGAAGCTGTGGGACAGGCATGAAAACCATGGGCAGAACTCTACATGAAGTGCAGGAATGCAGTCAGAGCTGCCACACTGGCAGAGATGGTAAGGGGAGCCTGAGCTGGGAGCAGGAAGGGGTATTGGCAGACCTGGTCTGGATGCTGAGTAAAACACAGATACAGTGGTTTGAAGGAGCTTCATATGGCTCCCAACCACACATGATCCAAATCCAGCCTTTGCTTTCAGGTCCTCGCTTCCACAAACATTGCAACACTGGAGTTAGAAAAACAACAGAAATTCTTACAGTGCAGCCCCCGTCCCCTTTGGGAACTGAATATTTTCCCAGTTTGGAAGAGCAGCTTAGGAGAGCTGCTTATTTGAATAAGCCAATGCAGATGCCAGGAACCACAGATGAAGAGCACCAGCTCACTGCCTGAATTCTGCCTGCACTGCACATGACCAGTTTAAGTACCTGCCTAACTCTTCATGAACCTAAAATCACTGTCTCTCTTTTCACAGCGCCATTGTCTGTCTTGCATACAACCTTTGCATCCTGTCTTACCAGCACTGCAGAGCAAGATAAGCAGGAGATACCAGACCCTTGCATGCAGACCCCTAAACCTGGCTGACAGCTACTTGCTCATAGCAAAGCAAACCCTTTTTATTATCACCCATGAGACACTGACCAAAGATTATGGTGGGGAGAAATGCAGAATCTATCAAGCATTTTTACCTGTGGTCCCAATGTCAATATTCAAACTCTGTCCAGGCTATAAATCCTCTTGGAGTAAATGGAGATGCACGAAATATTGTATTATCTATTTCCCCAGAAAACAGGGAATTTCTGCATGCACCGCTCAGCAGACCAGAGCTCTGTACCTAAAAGTCACTGTTTGTTCAAATCAAACCCTCATCTGCTGGGGTTTCACCATTATACCTACCCAGAGGAAACAGCAGGTAATGCTCTGCCATTTAGTACAACATCTTCCAAAAAATTCTTCATTACAGAGAAGAGCTTAATAACCACTGTTTTGCATAGAATGAAAAAAAACCCCTCACATCTAAACAAAACCTGTCCTTCTTCTGGAGCACTGTGGGCTTTTAAGACATGTTTCGTGGTATGCATAAGGATGTTTGGATTAGTTGTTCACATCTTCTTTCTGTGTATCTTACTAAATGATAGATATTGCACGACTTAAAGAGACCAGCCTTGATGATGCAGCTGGTCCCATCAAATCCATTGCAATCAATGAGATTCAGCTCTGCTCCTGGCATTTTGCTTTGAAGCCACAAGGAGAACCTGTCCCAGGGCAGATCCCTGGCAGAGCTGCTCTCTATGGCACTAAATGCCCTCTCTTCCTTGTCCTGCCAGAAGGATGTTGGCTGGATTTGGAAAAGGGCTAGTAAGTGCAAAAAAAGGAGAGTTGTCAGAGCAATTCATTGCCATGCCAATGTTGTGCTGGATAGTTCTCAAGAAGCCAGCCAGGAGGCTGCCATAATTTAAACATCCCTGGTTATCTTGAGAGAGGATGCTCAGAGGACTTCTTAGACGCACTCCTCCAAAAACCTGGGTTGGTTTAAAGCACCTTCTTCCTCCAACTAGATCAGTTTGTAGTTTATGTCCCAAAACCGACAGCAAAGAGAGTCAGTAATCAATGAGTCCTGAAACTGTTTTCCTCTGTAGCAAACTGTGTAAGCAAATAAAATAAAAACCCCACACTAACAAGCACCCCTCTACCTACCCATACCCATGAACCCCCTCACATCAAGTCTTCAGTATTGAAGGTGAACACCAGAGTTTTTCAAAAGACATGAAAAAATTTGGGCTACTCTGCTGCCACTGCCACTGGTACAGCAAATACTCAGAGGAATCTGTGTAAAAGAAAACCTCCTGAAAAGCTTCCTGAAAAATGACTGTTTATATTCTCTTTGGGTTAGGAGGGGCTAATAGGTGGCAGAACACCTCCTTCCAGAGTACAGAGCAATCACTGCACTTACATAAAAGAAGAGTTAATGATTCTGCTGATTTACAACCTATTTTCCACTAATACATCCAGCAGTGAATTCTCAAGAGTCTTTCACTGTACGCAAATCTGGAATACAGGACAGTGATAAAGCTATGTTTAGCTAGAAGATGATAAAACAAATGATAGGCAGGAGCCAAAATTTCAAATCTAGGTTANAAAAAAAAAAAAGAAGCCACTTTGACTAATTTTCTTCGAGCTATATGGAAAAAAATTCTCTCTTGCTTTCAAAGTAAACCCAATAGGGATCAAGGCACATCAATTTTGCTAATGGAACCTGGTTGCAGCCTTAATTATTATTATCTCTTTGTGATAGATTAGCCATTTACCCAGATTATATAGACATAGTAAGATTAGATTAGATAGCCCAGGCTCCATATGCTTTTTCTATCTCCCTGTGCAATATAGCAGTCGACTAGCTGAATCCCTGCTTGTACTCCTGGTAATGAGATATCTTACTGCATTTACTTTAAACTCTGTTTTCAATAAAAATTGATCAAGTTTCAGGAGGAGGAGGTAGTGAAAGAGGTATTTAGATTTGAGGGTTACCCTAATTCCAAAAGCCTAACAGTGATGGGACGTAGGACCATGCAGTGCTCTTCAAGGTCAGCTGTTATTTTCACAGCAAGTGAGCAAAGGTGAAAAGAAGGATCAACAAATTCAAAACAGACATTGCAGGTCTCCTACAAAGGTGCATCTGCTGACAGGCTCCTACAAGGAAATGGGGACACTTTAGTTAGGAAGCTGTGTGGGATACAATTTCTTTGTAAGAACAAACCCTGGGATTAAAAGAACAAGCATGGATAAACCTTGTGGGATTTTGAATGTATTTAACAGGGTGTAACCAAGTTCTCCTAACTGAAAGGGCAAGGAAGAAAGTCTCTATGTCCTTATTGGGCTTGCAAGGTTACTGCAACCCCCCAGCAGGCTTTACCATCATGGGATGAGATAATAAGAAAAGAAGAACAGTTTTCTTCCCTTGTAACAATCTGAAGCTTGGAAAGCAAGGATGAAAATGTTGCACAGACTTGGAATGGATACCTCTATGCAAGGATGTTCTTTGCAGTCAGACTGTCCAGGACTTTTTTTTTTTTTGACAAATAAATGTTTAATCTGCTGTCCAAAAACATCAGAGCTTTCAAGATGATTTTAAAAGACATGCCTTTTCCTCCAGAGCTTCTGTCCTGCAGTATCCCTTCCTACTCCATTCTGTATCAAACTGCAGGTATGGATATAGCCTTGCACAGAGAAACCTACAATCTGAATGCTCTCTTCTGGTAAAGGCTGTAAGGCAATTCACCATCAAAGGTTGGGAAGAAATATAAATCCCTTCATGGCATTTTTAAAGCTCTTGATTCTGCTCTGAGTCTCCTTCAACAAAAAAATCAGGAGTAGTAAACAGCAAGGACAGCACATTACCTCCTCATTCCAAAACCACCTAACACTAAGAGCAACTTTGCTCCAAATTCTTTTGTTCATTTTTCTCATGAAAGCCACAAGAATCTGACCATGTAGAGCAGCTTTTACAGATGAAAATGCCATCACATGCTTTATCCAGACATTTTTTAAGGTTTTCCATTGAAAATTCTGGTTAACAAGTTTTTTCAAATGCATTCTGCTAGCTCTCATGAATTTTCTGGTTTTCCCCTTATGCACCACATATTTTGCTTAAAGAAATCAAATTCTGTTCCCCAGGTACTTCTCAGACAGAAATAAACTTCAGCAGGTTATCCTCTCAAAAAAATTTGTCAAAAATTTGGAAAAATGCTTAAAAATGGTATTTATTTGGCATCAGGATGCTCTGAAAAACCTAAGTACTAAGGAGAGCTGGAGAAAGGTTAGAAAAGAATTGATGTTGCTCTCTGGCCCTTTCTTCCAGGAGTCCCATGTTTGATGTTACACTGCACTCTGTATTTGAGTTGGCTTGTTCCCTTCCTCTGTCCTGCCTCATTCCACTGCTTGCACGTACACCTGTCAGCTTAATTTCTTCAAAGATGAAAAAGACCAACATTGCTCCTTCTCCCTGCCTTGTAATAATGAAAAATTGCATGGGAAGACAGAGCAATGCATACGGAGAACTCTCTTACCCCCCTTTCCAAATGGCTCCAGAGAGTGGAGCTGGGGGCTGCCACCCGCTCACTTGATTAAAGTGCTTCCTGCTTTTGAGATTGTCTTTTTTTTTTACTGTCTCTTTTTTTTTTTTTATTTTTTTTTATTTCCCAAGAGGTTGGGTGGAGCTCTGCTTTATTTCTTCACTTCTTCAGGGCTTGATTGTTTATATTTTTCTGTTCTGAAAGCTGTGAGTCACACTTTTATTTACAGTCTGTCCCAGGAGAGCCGGGAGACCCTAATGAAAGAGCAGGCTGCAAGGGTAATTAATACCTACCAGACATTCAACTGCACTACTAGTGAGCAATATGTGCCTCTGTGTGTGTGTAAGCACTGGCAGCTGGAGATGCACGGGACTCGTACAGCCCTGAGCACCCCATTAGCCACAGCTACTGACACAAAAGGAAAGGAGACACACCCAAACAAAATTTCCATCGTGGGGAGCAAAGCTGGAAAGGGGCCGGGGTCATGGTGAGATGAGGCAACTGCAGGAAGGCAGGGAATGGGCTGCCACTGAGGGATACAGGAGGCAGGCTGGTGCAGAGCATTGATTCGGGATGCTGCGATGGAGAGAAGTCAGGAGGGTGATGGATCACTCTTGCTTAAAACAAACAAAAACCAGGCAGCTTGCCAGGAACGGCTTAGGCCAGTTTCATTAAAACTCTTCATTCATCATGCTGAAACGAGGCGGTATTTGTTATTGCAGCCGTGGTGTGCTGGTGCAGGAGCTATTACGAGAGTGGGTGGCAATACAAGGAGGGGGCAGTGGGAGGAGATGGGAGGGTAATGAAGGATGGAGGCGACTGGGAGGCGACAGGGCTCAAGTATCACTTACCATCCATTGAAGGGACTAAGAATCACCCTCTATCTCCTGCATGGATCTGGGCTGATAAGGCTTCACATCCAGCCAGACATATTTCCAGGATGGGAGAGGATTCCCTGCTTCCAGGTGTATTTATTCCCATCATTAGACCAAATAATGGCACCAAAACATGCTGGGACTTGCTGTGGTGTCAGGCTCAGCTGTGGTCATGAATCCACTTAATGTCACCTCAGGAAATCCTAACAGCATGATGCTCAAATAAAAGCACTACACCTGCCTGGAGAGGGACTGGATGGATCTCTTACACCTTTTCCATCTCTGCAATATGCATTAGAGTCTGCTCTCGCTGCCCATGCATCCAGGGAAAGCAGAAGCCTGCAGGGGTGGAAACTGCCTCGCTACATGGCTGAAACTCCCTCACCCTTGTGTTTACTCTCACTTTCCACTTCATTGAGTCTCTCAGGCAGCTCTGGGGACACAGCACTGTCAACACAAAGCACACAGCTGTGACCTAGCATGAGCTAGTGAGGGCATGGTGCTACCTGCAAGTGGCTTTGTGAGTGACCTTAGTGCCAGCACCAAATCCCCTCCAAAGATGTAACCTTGCTGTCCACCCTCATGCAAACAAACACCTCTCTGAACTTTTTCATCAGGCTACAGGCAGTGACCCACATGCCTTACAGCTGCATGGCTGGCATTAAGGCCAGCCTTTGATTTTAAAGCCTGGTGACTGCAATTCCTCCAGAGAAATCAGGCTGCACATAAGTGTACCTGTTAAGTGACATCCGTGCTGGCTCATGCACAGGGATTGCAGCTGTGTAATGCCTATGTGCTGGTGCGTGTGGTGGGAGGGAAGAGAGGGTGAGAGCTCGGTTTGTTGTGATGTGTTTTACTGAGCAGCAAGAACCCCTGCTTGTACACTGATAACAGAAATACAGGAACACAACCACTGAAGGATTGGCATGAAGGAAAAAATGCATGTGTGACAGGAACACTTACACTTATTTACTTACTTTTTACTTATTTTCACGCACACCCAGCAAAAGAGGCCTTGGGGTGTGCACAGCCATGTATCTAAGGTGTGTCACCAGCTTGGCTTGAAATCACAGGCCTTGAATTCCCCAGTCTGAGCTCTTGCTTCGGGTAAGAGCTGGTATTCATTTCCATAGCATGCTACCTCTCCAAAAGAAACGCTTCATATGTCTGAGTGAGCTCACAACCAACCTCAAAAGCAAGAAAGCTGTCTCTGAGGAGACATTTGAAACACTGAAATAGGTGCCCACGGGACCCTCAGAGGAAACCTTAGCATCCTTCTTTGCCATGGTGCTGGAGACAGGCTGGCAATGGTGCCTGTGCATGGTGGTGCTCATCCTCATCACGTTCCAGCTAACAGAAACTGCTGTGGTCTCATTGAGAGAGCAAGAGACAAGGCCACACAAGTTACACCTGCAGCATCCCCAGTCCATCCCAGTAGCAGCTAAGGGGTGGTTTAGCTATGTTCTTTGGTGCCACAAAGAACAGGCTACAAACCAGGGTGCTCACTGGCTGCGTTTGAAAGGATCTGCTGCAGGAACAGCAGCTGCATAGTGGTAATCAGCACTGGCCCAAGATTTTTGAAAGGAACATTTTCTGGGAGAAAATTCAAGTTGAACTGAAATGGCATATTTTGCAGGAAAATATCAATTTTGCTGAAATCTTCAAGTAAAAATTTTATGACAGCATCTCATTTGGATCAGGCTGAAAAAAAATTGATATTGCATGATATGAATATAACACAAAGAGGAAGCTAAATGCCTTGGTACATTTGAACTAAAACATTTTTAGACTCTTTATGGATGTTTCCAATATTATAACTTTCTCCTCCATTTTTCCTCAGGTCATGTGACAAAAATTTTGAAATCTTAGATTTTCCAAAGATGAAAAACTGGTTTTCGATCACTTAGAATTCTCCCAGGAAGTATTTTTTCAGCATTTTTACCCATTTCCATCTAGTAAACAGAGAAATGAATGTCTTCTCTCCCCAGAAACACAGCACAAGTCATCTCTCAGTGGAGACAATCCCAAATCTGGGCACAGCTCTATCTTATCAAGCAGCTTTTCAAGCCAATGGTCGAGCAGTTCCAAATATTCATACTGCTCATGTCTTTACCAATGTATGTCTGTTCTTTGGTAGCAGACCTATTTAGGCTGTGGATAACTTAGACTTGCCTGTAGGGACTGAATTTAGGCCTTACACCCCAACATCTCCACTTCCCTGCTCTTCCAGACATACGACACTCATTTGTTTCCCAAAGTGCAGGGCTGGTGTTCCAATGAACGCCTTGCCTTAGCTGAGTAATAACTCACCCACTAGAAACTTTCTCCTAATGCTTGACCTAAATATTCTCTGCTCTTCCCCTGTTGGCAACTGAGAATAATTGGTCTCTCCTCTTTGCAACATATTCCTTCATATATCAGCAGCCAGGCCTCATGTCTCCCTTCTGCCTTCTCCAGACTCCAACGCCATTACACCAGGTATGAGGGTGTAACTTGGCCCATTCACACACAGTTCTTTCAGCCTTCCCCTCACAGGGCTTCCAGCATGAAGAATTAGTCTGGTTCTCTCTGCTTTGATGGTACACGGGGGTGTTCTCCTTGTTTCTCCAGTGCGTGTCTGGCACAGCTGTGCCTCAGGAAACTGGATTTAAAGAGAATCATATTTGCCCATTTACATCGATTGAGGGACTGAAAGGTTCTAACAAACCCTATTCTAAAATCAATTTTTTCTGACTTAAAGGGGCCCTTCTGCATTCCAGTAATGAGAATAAAATACTGCACTTCACTGAAATCCTATTACACTGTCATGAATATCCCATCACACTGTCAAGAACCAGGTGGTGGTGCTCCGTGGTGTCTTCCTTATTGATGGGCAATCATCCTGCTTAAAGGTTCAGTTTGAACAAGGTCTCAGGAAGTCTGGATCTTTTCCTGTGGTGCACTGAAGCCCTGGGGCTCCTCCCGAGCTGCAGCCACCCCGGATCCCCCTCCATGCTGCACCAAGTGGGCAACTGAAGATCCTCATTATCTTTCAAGAGGTGCCCATCAACCTACAGGATGAGGCTCAGAAGGGAGAGGTGACCTCCAAGGCCTCTTGCCTGCAGATGCCACTGTGCCTGTTCAGGAGCCAGGGCTGCAGCATTTCCTCTCAAGCACCAGATTTTTGGGCCATCTTGGTCCAAGATATCATTTTGATCCACGTCCTCCATCCAGTAATTTTTACCAGCAGCCCCAGGAAGATGAGGAATTCTCATTTAGTGGACACACAGGGATATGCTAGTCCTATCAGGTATGCATATTCATCCCTCCTTTTCATATTTCTGAAAGATCCCAAATCATGGCTCACATATTTCAGCTTGGCCAAAGAGGGAAGGGGGAAAAGCAGAAATAAAATCTGAATCAAAACTTCTGAAAAGTTGAGGAGCATGAAAATTCTTGGGTCCAGATCCAGGAATAAATTTTACAGCTGGCACCTGTTTGCCTTCATTACAAACGAAATTCAAAGCTCTGATTACACCACAAGCTTCAAGGCACTTAAAAGCTAACTGTGGATCAAACTTTTTCCGATTAAACCATGTTCCACCCAGTCAAATTAGTTCCTGCTTTCTCCAGATGGTCTCTCCCTTCACTTTTCCAAACTAAAATAAGTGTGTAAAGGAATCCTTCTGGGTTGTCCTCCCACCTTTCGTTTCAAGGATACTGCTATTTCTTCCACCCCTCTCATAAGAAATCCGGAAGGTAGGGCCCTGCGGGAGTACCTCCTTCATTTAAAAACACCGATTAAAGCTCCAGAAATTCCACCTCAACATAGGAAAACACTCTTTAACTAGGAGAGTGATCAAACACTGGAACAGGTTGACTGGACAGGTTGTGGAATCTCCGTCTGTGGAAATACTAAAAAGCCAATTGGACATGGTCCTGGGCAGCCCCAGCTGGCACTGCTTGTGCAAGGGGTCAGACTAAATGGTCTCAAGAGGTCCCTTCCAAACCCAACAGTTCTGTAATTCATTCAACATCTCAGGGCTCTGCTTTGCTGAAAGTGGGGCTTATGCAATGCTTCTCACAAAAAGTTACAGAATACAGAAAATCTTTACTAAGAAAGGACCCACCCTTCAAAATTCAAATAAAAAGTCAAAGAAGAAAAAAAATCAAACCCACCACTAGATGGATACACTGAAAGTCTGATAGCTGCCCAAGTATGCTAACGCAAAGAAATGCTAAAACTACACGGCACATATTCTTATTCCTTAAATAGCAAGATATATTGTGTCACTCACTTCTTGTCACAACTTATGCGGCATACAGATGAGTGAGGCAAGATTTCTCAGCTCCACGACTTATCTGTACCTTATCAAACCTTAATATTCTGCTAGTGTAGTTTGCTCTTTCTTCCCTTCTTCCTTTTATTCTCCTTCTCACTTTCTTTCTCGCTCCAATAATTTCCTTCATTCTTTTCTTTTTCCTCCTTTCTTCCTTTCTCTTACTCACTTCCTTCTTTTTCTTTAAAAAAACACCAATAAAAATCTGACTAAAATGATGATAAAAATAATAAATTGACTTTTTTGGAGCCTATAGTTGAGGTTTACAAGGCTGTCTGAGGGGTTTTCATGTACAATTCCCATTTATTTACTTGATAATTCTAACAAAAAGCCCTCTGCCTCTACAGACAGAACTAGAAGGAGTGGATTTCCTTCTCACTACCCACATAAAAAGCTTCTGGTCTTCTTTGGGAGAGTGATGCTCCCACCTGATTTTATTGATATTTTCTTGTGCATTTTCCGTGGTGAGAGATGACCGTGCTAAGACTACACCTGAAGCAGACTGACCACTTCTCCACTTGCAAAGGTGCTACTCCGCACACTAGCAACCTGAATAGTTTGCAAAATGGAGAGGTGGATGTTATTCCCTGAGCCCTTTTGATATCTAAATAATAATCAACAATTATACCAGATGGTAGTGCCAACTGCCCCCACACTGATAAATACCTCCCCTCCCTTGCTACTCGCAAGCACAGATTTCAAAGTTTCCTCTGACAAAAAAGCTGTGCTTTCTGCTGAGGTGCCCCATCCTGACACACCAAGCATCCTGGGCCACACTCACAGACCTCCTGAAGGCCTTCCACAAATCTTTTAGCCGTGGCCAATAAAGGGAGAGAAGAACAACCCACAGCTGCCATTTCTGTCAGGTAACCAGAAACCTGAGAGCTGCTCCACACTAAACTGAACTTCTTTGGTGACTGCCAGACACTGCCAGACCCCACTCTCATCTCTCAGGCGTGGTTCATTTGTTCTGCCCACTGCCATCGCCTGGGATTCCCCCTGCTCCGTGGCCAGATCCTGCAGGCTCTGAGGGGGTTGATGGACTAATTGCCAAGTTCATATGTAGTGGGTTTCATCTGGAATTAGCTGGAACCTGGTGGGCAGAGACGAAGGACGCCGCAAGCAGCGTGCTGGTGACAGATAACCTGGGCCTGGCAGCCCAGCTGCCCTCGGAGAGGGGATGAGCGCCTTATCTTCCAGCTGCACACTCCCAGCAGCTGCTCCAAGCCTTCCCAGGGGACACTGAGGCACGTGCACGCACACACACAGTAGTTCCCATCTTCTCAGTACTTTACAACACGTGAATTTCTCTGCTCCCAAGAAGAGAAATAAGATGGGAGGAGTTCACTGTGCTGCCACACTTTATTTTCAAAGATGTCCCACCCGAGGTCAGGGTGCTTCACAGGACTGTTCTCATGTGGCTGCTCTTCAGCTGGGAGAGCAAATTCATCTTTCCAGGGGTCTTTCCCAAAAATCCAATGGAAGAAAAGAGAGAGGGGATTCTTCTTGGATATAAGACCCCTTTGAATCTATCCCAGGTGCAAACAAATGCTTGTATCTCTTGTAGTTTTTCATAGTTTTCATACCTCTGATAGGACAGTATTGGCTTCTTTGAGCATGAAGCATCATCACAAAACTCGTAGACTCTTCTCTCACCTCCAGCACAGATATGCCACCCTCTAGAGCCCAGCACACCTCACACCTTCACTGAGCCATGCTGTGTAGATCCAACACAGAGCACTGAAACCTTTATTTCTTCCCCTCCCTCCTTCCCTCCCTTTGTCCCTCCTTTTCACATATCACCCTCAAACTGACACTCAGTGTCAAAAGGTACAAAAGCACAGGACATTTTGCTCGAACGCAGAGCCCTCACTCTACACTTCTCCCTTCCCCAAAGCCTCGTCTAAAATAAAGGAGGAGATATCCCAGCTCCTCACTTCTTGCTTCCTGCCCTCATTACTTCACAGCCTGCAAGGGTATGGTTCCTAATATTGTGTACAACATCTGCTTTAAACTAAAAAAGCAGCAAGAAACATCACGCATTGCTGGCTTTTAGACAGAACTTATCTTCAAATAGACAATGTGCCTTTGTGCCCATTTGGGGTCTTTTGTTTCATGGCTGATTATTTAATTTCAAGTGCCCTGAGTGTCTCAGGCATTTACCACAAATGAATGAAGATGCAGCTCCTGTGTGTCAGGAATATACAAGCTCAATTCAACAGAATACAATGAGTGAAGGTCATGAACAAGCAGGGGGATAAGCAGAGGCACGAGTGGGTGGTTAAAGGCAGATCATTATTACTCAGCAAGGCCTGGACATAAAATAATAGCTTCTGTTCAGTCTGTTTTGGAGGGGCTTTATTAGCACATTCTCTCCCCACAGGCAAAAGAGTGAGGATGAATTCACCCAGCCGATCTGATATTTGGAAAGTAGTTTCCTGAACAAGCTAGGGGATGGTGCAGCAGGCAGTGAAGAGGGGACCCCCTGGACGATGAAAAGGTCCAGGAGAACATCCATGCTGTCATACAGTTCCCTGAGGCATCCAAGGAGCAAACTCTACATTGCCCTTGACTCTACATAGCACACAGGGACAGAGAGAGGAAAAGTCAAAGCACAGGCAGTGTCTGCTGCAATCAGGGTGCTGCAGAGAGGTGCAGGAGGGTCAAAGGCTGTGGGACTTGCAAACTGAGGGCAAGGAGCTGGAGTTGCTTAATTTAATTTGGTCTGGCTGCCAAAATCCATTCATGGCAATGGAAACACTTCCACCCTTTCCATAGGTGCTAAGGGAGCCCTCCATCAGTCCTGAAACTCAGCCTGAATTTCCCTTATAACCTGATCTTGCACAAGGCTCCAGCTGAGTCAGGTGTGTCCAGCTCACCTCTTGTGGAGTGGCACAGCCCATGCTGTCTGAATAACCCATGGTCTGCAACCACAATCACTTGCCAAGCAATCAGGTTTCCTACTTAACTGTGTTTACTTTTTCTGAATCTCTGAGGCTATTTTGCCATGAATGTTTCAGCTTCCAACAATACATTTAGGTCCTTATCAGATAAAAAAAGAAAAGAGAAAAAAGAAATAATTTTCAAACCATTTTTGTCTAAATTTGACTGCCACTCACAATTCTCAACTCAAAAAGCTCTCTGGCACAGCACTAGAAAAGCTATAAGCTGCAGAGCTTCATTATTTAGTTTTCCCAATCCCTAGATGTATTATTTAACTTCTTGGCAATAATGTCAGGGACGTAATCCAATGGAAATGCAGAGAAACAAAAGAACCCAAAATTTCAGAACAGCTCAAAATGGTTTTCAGTGCTTTCTTTATAGAAAGTGGAGGGAAAAAAAAGAAAAAAGGAAAGGAGACATAACATTATTAGTGTAGAGATGACACAGCAGGCACACACTTAGGCAGGCAAATCTAGAATTCCCTTCTAGCAGGAAATCTTTATCTACTGGAGCCAATGGAAAACTCCCCTGACTGCTGCTTGTCCCTTCTGTGATTCAACACCACTCACCCAGTCACCTCCTTGCCAGGTTAAAAGCTACATTTCTCAAAGAGAATTTATAGAGTGACCAATCTCATTTGCATGCCCCACTACTCAGCTTCCCCAGGGCAGGATAAATTTCTTTTCACAGGTGTCCATGAGGCTGACTTACCCAGCATGTACATCCCCATGGGTGAGATATCCTGAACATAAACCACCCATTCCCAGCTCACTCCCTGGTTGTGTTTGCCATCTGAGTCCTGCTTGTACTTCGCCTCAGTTCTCTCTAGTATTCATTTGTTCTTGCTGCAAGATCATCAGGGTAGGAATGTTGCTCTATTTTACAGAGGTAAAATGCCCACAAGGAATAGCAAGAAGGAGAATCAATGTTTATAGTTTACAAGGTACCTTCAAATTCTGAGATTAAAGGTCCTTTTTGCTGTTGTTCTAAAGTATGCTCTTAAACAAATAACATGCTGTTCTCAGCTACCAGGATGCATCCCTTTTCCTACATTATTATTATTACTCTAAAAATGTTAAATGGCCCTTCATTTTCTTCAAGGATCAAAAGAGTTTATGACAAATACCAATTTGTTCCTGACACTGAAGAGCAAGCTGAAGAAACCGAGTACGCACAAGTCCATGGCTGAGACACGAAAATGGATGCCCCTGATCCCATGCACCCGCACTGCCTTCACTCTGCAATGTGCTTTATCACTGCACTCGCTGCACAAGGAGCAGGCATTAAAGGTGGGGTGGCAAAGACTGAAAGTGCAAAGAACAAGACTGATTGGAGAAGGGGTGAGAGGATTTGCTGCAAGGGCGAAACATTGCATAGCAGATGATGCCAACTAGCAAAGATTTCTCTGACAAGTAGCGTGTCTGCATTCTCCAAGTCACCCTGAAGGGGAGGGGGGACATTTCCCCGGCTGATGCTCAGTAGCTCAGAGGTTATATATTTACAACATTTTTTATATTCTCAGACCTTTAAGATCATAAAATATGCTCTGTACGGTACAACATTACAGTTAGATGTCTTGGGTTTTACAGGGAGGTGTTTAAGAATAAAAACCCCTCCACACAGACTGAGCAAGTCCAAAGGAACCTGTCTATTCAACAAGAAAAGCTCTGCAAAATACAACCCAGTCATTTGGTATCAGAAGGTTCAAAGAGGTGGTAGCAGACCAAATATAGCTTTAATAAGACAATAATAACAGCCACCAGCTTTTTGTGGAGTTTTAACAACTACAGGGCTACAGGGCGGTGCCTGTTCCAGCACAACCAGTGAGTCTCATGTAGATTTTTTGCCAGTTCAGAACTCCTCACATATTTGGTCCCTATACGACACATTGGAGTGGCATAGAGACCACTGCAAAGATGCAATTGTATTATAAAACTCAAATTGTCTAAAACCTTCCTGGGATTACTTTTGGATGCCAAATGCAGTCTGGATTCATGGGGTTGTCATTTGAATGCAAAAGCAGAGAACTTCAAATGACATCTTTCTGACTGGTGCTGGTAGGATGGTGGAAGAGGATTTATTTGAAAACTAGGCAAAAATTCTTAGCAAAATCTTAGTTAGTTGAGAAACATGTTCATCAGGATTCGAAAGTTTTAGCAGTCTGGTCTACTAGATTGCTCTCCAGACACCGTACCACTCCAGATCAAGCCCTGTGAACAAAAAGCAGAAACAAATCCCAAGTCCTAATACACAGACAGCAATCTGCAGAACTTTCCAGAGCATCCAGGGAGATCAAGGCCAGCACTCCGGTTCAAGCCTTCTGCCTACAAGATGCCATAAAAGCAGGAGAGGAAAAGGGAAGTGATGGTGCTGCTCATTAGTTCACAGCCTGCAGGCACAGAACACACCTGGGGAGCTGCTGCCCGCCAGGTGCTGTGGCGTGGTCCAGGCACTCATGCCGAGTGCTGCCCCACAACATAGGGGACCAACCTTTGCGGGCAAAGACCAGGAGGTCATGGAACTGCAGGAAACTCTGGGAAATGGTAAACGACCGTAGGCAGCACTCCTTTCTCCCTGGCAGCACAACTATCACCCACACTTATTAACTAACTCATGGCTGAAGGGGAGAGGCGGCAGCCGAAGCAGAATTGCCGCCTGATGATGCCCAGAAGGGTATGGATTCAGGCCTCTGCTAGGGGTGCATGTTGTGCCAGGTTTGTGGGGTAGCAGCCCCTAAAACTCACGGAGGACTGCAGTAGGGACCAGAAGCCCTAAATGGGGAGCTGCCTTGGCCCCGAGCCTAGGAGCAAACTCTCTGAAGGGTAGGGTGGCAAAGAAAGCTGCAGGCAGAGGATGTGCTTAAAAACCGCTGCCATTCCTGCCTCACCCTCCAGGGAGTCGCACGAGCCTCTGAATGAGGCCAGGGGGACTGTGGCAGTGCCAGGTCCCGGGGCACAGCTCCCAGGGCCGGTGCAGGCCAGCCAGGCAGGCAGCAGCAGGTTCCCTGTGCCAGGCCCAGGGGAGGCGGCAGGGCGCTGCTCCCGGCCCTCGCTCCGGCAACGCAAATGCCACGGGAAGCGATGCCGCGCATCTCCATTTGTCACCGGGGCCGGCATTAACAGAATGTTTAAAAGTCATGATGTCATCGCTATTAATCAGGGCCCCGCTGGGCCACGCTCCAGTGCTGCATATTAATCACCAGCGGCCCCGGGACTCGCTTATCTGGAGAGGCTAAGTTTAGATCCATAAAACATGATTTATTTTTAAAAGTAGCATTATTAAAGATGAGCTACAGCCTTGTTCACACTCCCGCTGGAGTCTCCCTTAGGAAAAGGTTGGTATTTTGGAGTTGGTACAGAAACCGTCCTTATTATTTTGAGCTTGAGAAAGCTGTCAGGTGTGATACTGGCCTTTGAATGTCCTGGACTTCTCCCCAACACAGAGGAACCATCCCAGTGTCCCCAGCAGAGTCACTCACAGAGAGTCAACTTGAAGAAAAAAGTCTCATTAGAGTCACTTTGGACTACATATGGGACAGGGTTAATTCCTCAGCAAGGAGAGCTCCTGATGTTGAAAGGCTGATTGGATGCAGGCCTGAGTGTGGTGACAAATGGCAGTCTCACACCACATGCCTTGTTTATGGCCTTTACCAACAGGTCAGCCCGTTGAATACCTGCCCATAACCAACATCTAGCATATTAAATTATATTTTGTGTTCTTCAAAGTGCTCCTGTTGGATCAACACTATGATTGATCCACATGAATGAATTCATAAAAGCCTGCCTGCACTCAAATTTATATGAGTTTAACTCTAGTGACTTTAACAATCACTTCATCTCTGGTTCAATGCACACACAGGAGCTGTACCGGTTGAATAAAATCATTTTCTAAAATAGTCTGCTAAATTTGATTTGACTCCTTGCTCAACTGCTTGTAATTTGGATTAAAGAGGTTCTGGTGCCAGTTTGGTGTGCACAGGTGACATCGACATGAAGTTCCCCTATCCAAATCAAGAGACTCCACCAACTCATTCAAGCAGCTAAATAACTGTTCCTAAGCCAACCCAGTTAAAACCAGTGCAAATCCTAAATGCAGGGTTAAACCTAGAGATCTGGCAAACAGAGCAGGAGAGCTGGAAGACTTTCTGGGGCAAAGCAAAGGACATCCATTCCATTGGCAAGGAAAGATTCCCGCTTTATTGCCCACAAGGATCGTCACCAATAATCACAGTACTGTCTCACGGGAACCACAGGGTAATACCACATGGCTGCAGGAGCTGACTTGAAGCTGTGTCACCACCACGCTGCGTGGTCCCAGTGGGCCAGCTGTCATTGAGGGATAAGGGCCAAGGCCAGCCCTACTCTTCTCTGGTGACAACTGCCTGAACCCTGATGTCCCATAGGCACTGTTCCCTCTCACCACCATGGTGGGTGAGTGCTGAGTCATTTAAAAGCTTCACTGCTCCCAAGCAAGCGACAGAGCTTCCCAACCTGCCTCCTCAGCCATGCCATCACCTCGGGCTGGGCTGTGAGTGGAGCTCATCCAAATGAGCACAGGGCCTCTTACTCATATGCAGAGAGAGACGTAACACGGCAATCAGTCCCGTCGACAAACCTCGGGATCCCATCTGACAGCAGCAGGGGATGCAGTAGACCACAATGGTCATCAAAGTGCTTAAATATGAAGCTGCTTGCCTATTCAGTGTCATCTCAAAGGAGCCAAAATTTGGCCTGCTAGTCTACAGTCAGTGGAAAAACAGCCCCTCATGGCTAAGCTGCTCCTTCAGTATCTACCTCTCCCTTTGGGTGAGGCTTTTGATAAACGTGGACTCACACACAGCTCTTTCCCACTGCCTGCCTCTGAATTCCCCAAGTCTGGAGGCTTTCACTGCCAACATTGCATTTCAGAACAGGCCCTCTGAAATCCGAGAGCCAGAGGCTCACCCAATTCTACTTCAGAGAGCTCCTGCAGCCATGTGTGCTGATAGCAGGGCCAGGGAAAGGGATGAAGACTCATGGAGCATCCTAAATAACAAGGTAAAGTTGCAGTCAGCTATTACTTCTATCTAATGCAATGAATCTAGACACCGCAGATAACAAACACAATTACTATGGCATTTACCAGTATGTCCCTCTGGGAAGCAGGACCATAACATCTCAGAATTTCTGGAGCTGATTCACCTTGGACAGCTTGCCCTGACTGACACAGCTACGATTTTCTTCAGAGTATTTACAAGTTCAAACTAGGGAAGCAGGGACATTAAATTTAAATAAGTGTGTTGGGTTTTTGGGGTTTTGCCCTTTTTCTTTTGGGTTCATTGTATTTTGTGATACAAAGCAAAGGAGGGAGAACATGGGGGGAAAATCTTCAAGGAAAGCAAGTCCAAACCTTCAAAACTTTGATTTTCCTTCTAATGGAAGTAGGATTAAATGTCCACCCTAGACAGGCTGGCCCTGGCAGAGTGACACAAACAGAAGCAATGGCAGCTCCAGAGATATTTCTCAGGCAAAAGAAACAGGACCAGCACTTTCCTCACCAGGTTTGATTAGAGAGTTCTCAAATGGGGAAAACACAGAGCTTTGACTTAGCTTTCCCACCAGAAACCACTGAATGAACATCAATGCTTACATCCCTTTCCACGTTATTGGCACTGATGCCCTCTCTCGGGAGATCTGCATGAGGGAGTTATCCCAAAAAAAAAGAAGTCTTTCCACCATTCACTCCTGCACATCTCCTCTTTCCCATGCAAATTCCCTAGGAACCATGCTATTTAAATCCCAATTTTACTGTAGTTGGCTTGTCATGTTCCTCTGCTCATTAGGCTGGCAGCGCAAGCTCAGCATCATTTGCACTTCAGCATGAGAATTTCTGCTGTGAAGTATGACTGTCGTCCACTTGCCTGGACATGTTATTCCTAAAAATAGCCTTATCCTTGTTTTCTCTCCCTCTAAAATAACAGGCAGACTTTCTGCTTTTCGAACCTTGATCACCAAATTCGCTTCTCGTATCCTCACAACCACTCCCTCAGCCTCCTCTTCTCTACAGAAATTATTACTCCTAAAACTCTTCCATGCCACCTCAAACTTTCCAATTAGTTGCTTCCTCCTCGGCTCCCTGAAGGTCAGAGGCTGAGCATCACTTACCCCACACCCGTAGTGGGTTTCCTGTGATGAACAGCTTAACCTCAGACTGTCACTGACATTGAATGGTCACAGCTGGCTGGGGAACCAGATGAGGACATGTAAGCTGGGTGTCATGACCCTCTAGCAGTATTCCCTACTCATTACTCGAATGTACCCACCAGGGAAAATCCCACTTCCAACAGAGCCAAATAACTTATTTTGTCTGGAGCAGGCTCATCCTGCAACTCGGAGGGAGAGGAAATAATTTTAACAGCTGTATTCCTCCTCATGTTCAGGGATCTCACCATAAGACACAGGCAACCTGGTGCTGTTTGTGTGCCTATACCAACAGTGCCACAATAAACAGTGCAGAACTGCAGCAGTGTGGATGTCACCTTCCTGCCCTCCTCATCTCATCCTTGTAGGCTCCACTGCGTCCCACACCCACAGTGCCTCAAACACACCTACCACACACAAGAAGGTAGAGGCAGATGAGAGGCTCAGAAGATTTCTGAATTCAAGATGCTGCCTGCGGCTGTGCCCTACTGCCGCTTCCCTCCATGCCTTGGACAGTCCATGCAGCAGAACAGAAAAATTGCATGAACTCACACTGCCATAAGGGGAGATTGGGACTTCATTATCCTGTGGAATTGATGATGAAATGCAGTATCTCTGCACATCCCAGGGCTCCTGAGCACAGTACAAACCAAAGCCTTGCTAACTGTTTATTATTAAGATCTAAAAATCCGTCGTGTGTCTTTGTAACTCCTTTTCTCGATTGATGAGAGGAGGCCCCTGAGGGAAGAGAAAACATTTTCCAGGGAAGAAGCTTTTAACATCAGAAGGCAGGAAATCAAACAGTGCTCCTTGTGCCTGTGCCTTGCATGCCGGGTGCTGCATTTTCCTGTGCAAGCCTGGTGGAAGGAACACAGTGCCTGGCTGGCCCCAGGTGGGAAGGAAGAAAACAGGCTCTTTACTGAACATGTTGGGCACTCTTTCTTATCACCTGGCATCCAGAATTGTAATTTCTAAATCTGGGCAAAGCAACTACCAAACGATCTTTTTCTGATTTGGTAATGATTTAAATACTCAATGCAAGGACAACTTGGCTACAGCTAGTATAAGTGAACTGAAAATCTTGCTTGTGTAAACTCTTCAAGAAGAACAACTTCTAGTAGTCCCAAAAGCAGCTTTAGTTTACACATGCCCTTCCTTCTTCCTTTTCTCTAATGGTATTTAAATTTTCTCAAAATCAAAATCATCAGGCCAGGAGTGTCTGTGCTGTACCCAGAAAGTTTGACTGTCTGACCACGTCACTGCACTTAGCCTCCTGCTGGCCTGCACCATGGATCCAATGCTTCTGTAGCTCCAGCACAGCACATCTGCACATCTTGCAGATTGGGCACAGAGCAATGCAGAAGTGCCAGCAAAGTGCTGCAATGCGTGAAGGGATCTGAATGTATAATGTATCGCACTGTGTTTTGATGCATTCTCTTGCTCAAATGGATGTAATTGTTTCTCTACCTCAGCTCCAGGACGTGGATTCACAGACAAGCACTGTCTGTGCTGTTCAATGCCACCACACAGGGTCCCCTCAAGTTGTAATTAAGATTAAACCACAAAGAAGTTCACTGCTATGCTGCAACGCCTTCCAGGTGAAAATACTCTTCAGTTCTATGACTATCAAATCAGAGTTGTTATGAAATGTGAGACTGAATGATGGCAAAAGTGTGTATCTGCAATTGCTTCCTCGCTGAGAGACAAATCAGGAAAACATGGCTGTGACAGATCCAGCAGAAGTACCAGGTCAGAGGGGACCACAGGAACTAGAAGGATCCTTTCCCTATTGGCACCTCACTCCACAAGTGAAAAGTCAAACCTTTACTTTGAATATTTTCCTTTGGTTTCTGGTTGCATTTCTTTAGAAAGCAGATCTAATGAAAACACAGGACAGACTGTTCTTTGTGGCCACGAGGTTAATAAGAGTGGAACACAGGAGCAGCAGGAGCTGCAGGAAGAATAATTCCTTTTAAAGCTGGAGATAGGAAGCCCATAGGTGGTAAGTGTGACATTTCCGCACGGAGGAGTCCAGCTTAATTACCTACAATTCAAAGGCAGAAACTTATACATTAAGGCAGCAGAAAGAAAGTAGTTGGAGAGGACAGACTTTGGCCGCTCATGAAGATTTAACATCATTAACTCTGTGGCTTCCAAGAATGTTCCTGTGTTTTCGCTGGCCAAACACCAATACAGCTAATTGCATTTGTGTTACCTGCAGTTCAATGAGAAATTGCCTCTTTCTTATTGCCTGCACTGTTGTATAGTACAGAAACACACAGCAATAGCAAGCAGAGTGGCTCTACCTCATTTGGAGGTAGAACAATTCCTGTGTGCATTAAGCTTGGCTCAGCAAAACAGGCAGACAACACCAAAGGGCCGGAGCTGCTGTTATTCAGATGGCAGCCAGTTTTGGCATGGTGACAGGGACAGCATCCACAGGTGCTAAATGCCTGAAAGTTATTTGGCAGAGCCTACATGGCTGGGTAGTGCTGGTAATCATAATATCTGGCCAACTGAATATGAGTCACCTATTCACCTACTCAGTATTTGTATATGCTACCGACAGACATATGGTTTACAGCAAACTAGGGAACAGACACTGCTGCACACTCATTTCTTCATCTTTCCCAGCATTTGCTCATGCATTCTCAGTTGAGACTAACACAGGCCAAACTTCCTTTCCAATATACCACTAAAAAGGCTATATTCTGACAGCTGTTGTTATTGCCTTAATCTCTTCTCTGTTGCTCATTCTTAAAATGAGGAACTGGTGGCCAACTCTGAATTACCAAGCTCCCAAAGTCAGACATGCTGAGAGGACCAAGACTGGGTTGCCAGATACATTTTCTTGCGCTATGAAGTCAGCATAAGAGCTTCCCATCACCCCACCCTCTTGTCTGAGTGCTATTTGCACCTGTTCAGTTGCACGAATACAGGTGACTGTGAGGACACACAAAGTAAAATTGGTTCAATTAGATTAAAAAACCTGTAACAAAATAGCATCATTTCCCTGAACTGACCAATGGGAGCCCCTTCCTCAAGCACTGCTGCTCACACAGCAAAAAGGAGAGTACCATCAGAAAAGCCCTTTCCCTTGGGTCTGCTCCCAAACAGACAAGAGTGGGGAACCATTGCCCAGCCTGGGCTTGGTCCATAAACTATTTTTTCTATTATAGGCAGAAAGAGAGGAAGCAAAGGGAGAGAATCAACATTCACATGTGGATGTCATAGAAAGCAAAACATTACATGGAGTCACCTAATTCTTTCTTTTCAGAGCAGTACCTGGCTGCTCTGAGATGAGCAGATGGGGGCAAACAGGCCCACATCTGCTCCTGCACTTCTGCTGCTGGACACGAGGAACCTGCAGGAAGAAACACTGCATGCCCAGGACATTGACTACAGACAGCTCCTCAGCTGCAGCAGGACAAACAGCCACCTGCAAGCTGCCAAGAGTCACATCTGATCAAAGCTGCTTCCTTAGCCCTGCAACATTACAGTAAAGGCTGTTTATGCCTCTGTCTGCTCTGAGTGCCTCCCTCCATAACCAACTCCCTGCTGCTTCGAGACCAGGGCCAGGGGATCCCCTTGACCCTCCTGTGTCACTGTATTTGCTGGCTGGTAAAACCACCTGTAACCAATATGACCAGAAGATCTCACAGACGGAGAAGTTGACATCTCTGAGGCAACTGAGGATGGAGACCTCTGATTTCTGAACACCTTTCCTCACTTAGTCATCATACATTGGTCAAAGATTATTAAAGTGGTAGATCCTGGAAGGGCAAAAAAACTTGTGGAAGGACTAGAGTCTTTTCAGAGCCTCTTTCAAGAGGTTGTAATCAGTTTCCACTCTCAGCTCTGACTTAAATAACTCTTCATATGCATTCCTCTAACTTCAGCTCATAATTGCAGGGCTTTGTACTATAGCTAAAAAGATTGTTTCCCCCCCTTTCTTCCTCCTCACTGCAATTTGAAGAATTTGGACCTGTAATTCAAAGAGGTAGGCAATGCCAGAGTGAACCTCTGCGAGACTAAATGTTTCCTTGTTTCTTTCACTTGAGAAAACAAAACAAAACAACCCCCTGCATCAAAAAAACAGGGGTTATTTTTCATCTTCCTAAGTTACTCAAAATTCAAATCTCTTTGAAAACACTCACATAGGCAGCAGTTGCAGAAAACAAGATGCCAGTCACAAATACAGTTAGCTGTAACAAACTAAGCAGATATGTAGTTGGCATTCTGCTAGCCAATGCTAGCTGGAAAACATTCCAAAAGCTGAAATCACTCGATCAAGGAGCTTTTCTAGTTTTAGACAAAATGAAAATCTCCTAAAACACAGAAGACTCTTTTCTATTGAAGACATGGAAAATCATCAAAACACTTTCCACTTGCACTGGAAGTAGCAAATTGCTGCATACAGAAAACACAAAATTCTTCCTGCACTGCACTAAAGCAGATTAGACTTTCCATTACTTTTGCTCTGTTTTTTATTTCTAGAGGTTAAAATTTTGGCCCCAATTATATGCGGAACTTAGTATTTTTGTTATTTGCATAAACCTCATGTTTGCACTGGATTCAATATAAAATACAATCCAGACAGTTAGTTTGCTCCTACAGAAGTGCCTCCACAAAAGTAAAAAACTAGCCATCTCTCCAAGCTGTAAATAATTTTTTTTTCATTCTGATTGCTGTTTTCAAATTTCTGCAGGTGGCTAATTAGTAAATTGTTTTTAAAAAATCATTGAAAAGACAGAAATTTTGCACTTGCTGAAGCAGAGACCATCATGTGGCAAAGAGCTGCTTTTCTCCTGTCTGTCCCTGACAATGGGGGGACAAATGTGATCATTAAGCAGGTCACGAATTAGCCTGTACAGAGCACCAGCAGAAATATGGGCCCCACACAAAGAAATTAAACCTTCCACAGGCTTCATTAACTTGAATTTAATGATCACCATGACTTGTGTCTGTAAATAGTTATGCACATGTGTAGCTTGAGCCACACTTAGATCTGATGCCAGTAAGGATTCCAACTTCCTACACTCACATATGTATATGGATACAGAAACCTCTGGATGCTGCACTTAAACTTCCCTTCTAGACATCTAACAGCCAATAAATATGTAAGAGAAAAGGGAAGCCAGTGTACTTTGTTGTATGAGGTCTGGCAAAGTAAAAGATGACTTATTAAACACTCTGGTGCATCTTCCAGAACACCCTTAGTTCTGCCAGCCTGGTGGGCAACAACTGCCCGTTTCTGCAAAATGCACTCCTAACAACCACAACCAGGCACTCAAAAAATCACTGTCTGCAGGAAAACAAATCCATCGAAGGCATGACGTTTTGACATCCTTCCCTCCTCCGGACAATTTAATCTGGCAGTAAGTAATGTACTGGTCTGGTTTGATGAAATGGACACCCTGACCCTTTCCTACACTCGCAGATTGATTGATTGTTTGTACCCAAACAATTATGCCTTAGCAAACAGGCAAAAAACAAAACAATCCTTTTGGCCACAACATTTAATTTCTGCCAGCAACATTTCACAGCTGTTACTTCCCAGTTTACTCAAAGGAACTTACATTTTGCTTTGTAAAATGCCTTACGCTCCGATCCTCATTTCCATACCCTGCTGTAGGTAAAAACCTACTTCCTTTGAGTTCCTTAATTGAAATACATCTAATTCCACCAGTGTTTTCCAAGATTTGTTTACAGCAGAATTAGCCACTTAAAAAGCAACAATGTTTTTTAAAGGAACATATCCCCTAATTCATATTGCAAACAACTACTCAGATTATCGTCAGGAGGAGTATTCTTAAATACATCTGTCTTTTTTTCCTTCCCCTGATAGGTTTTTGTGCCTCTCTCAGCCTGGACAATGAAAATCAATGCAGCAGTTTTCCTTTTTCTCTCCAGTGAATTTAAGCATCAGATGACAGGGAAGCAGATTTTGTTTTAAGACAACCCTTTGCACCAGAAGTTTTACAAAAAATGAACTACTTAATGGGAATTACTTACTCTTGGCTTGTGTGGGGGAAAAAAAATGCAACAACCACCACCTTCTCCCTTTTTGTTTTTTTTTCCCCCTTTTTAAACAAAGCAAAAATTCGTCATCCAAATAGGAATTGACAGCATTCCTTTAAAAAGCAAAATAAAGCTCGCCCCAGCTGGGCACTCACCAGGCTGCTATATTTATTTGTGTCTCACGTGCTGGGCCCATGTGCAATTCGGCTTCCCCTGATGTGAGCAGCCTTGCTGTACTTTGCCTTCCCAAGTCCCCCCGGCACACTTAAGCTTTTTCTCTGGCTCCTGCTCAGTGTCACCCCTGCGCCCCATGGAGCACAGCTGATCCAAGCCCCCAGGAGCAGCCCTGGACTCCAGTGCTGGCTCCAGCCCCAAACTCAGACAGAGCGCAAGCCCATCCTTGTCCCAGACCTCCAGAGCTGCAAGCAGAGGCTGGAAACTGATACTCATCCTTCCTGAAATGCATCCTAGAGAAAGCTCACAGGCCCTACTGAGGTTTCCCCAATCAATTGTTCTTTACTTTGGCTGGCATAAGAAGCTGAAAAATGTATAAGAATACTAAAAAACACTTTCAGTGTTCAGTGTTCTGAGTCTGTTTCCTCAGCATTTGGTGATATTTTTTTGGGATGAGCCTGCTATGCAGCCAAGCATCCCAACTCATAAAGAAGAAACACAACTTTCTGGGGTTATTTTGAGCAGTTAAAATTCCTCCCACTACCTGGTTTCACAATTGAAACTGTTCCCTCCACTGTTAAAACATGCATTTTTGCTCCTCCCTGTGACCAGGCTTCTTCATGCTCTGTAAGGCTCTGGCTCAGGAGTAAGGATGACAGGCACCACATTGACCTAAACTGCCCTTCCTCAGTCGTAATGCAGAGAGACTTGAGATGCTCGTAGGTAGCTCCTACAGCTCTGCACTTAGCAGCTTGGAATTTTAAGATGAATAGTCATGAATTTCAATGTGACTTAAACCACCAGAAGACAAACTTTAATCACTGAGGATCTGCTCCTTGAGAAACTCATGTGTCCAGGGATGGGACAGACATAAGCCTTTTAGGATCTGCAGCATGGCTTGGTATTAATATCTGACATTTTTGTTTTACTGGTAGAAGTTTTTTCTCTTTCCCTCCTCCTTCTCTGAAGAAAATATTCCTCGGCCATGTGTGTGGCTGTCCATCTGCCCTCCTCTTCTCCTCAATCTCATGTTATTCCCATTCAAAGTACACACCCCAAAACTTAATGAGCTGCCCTTATTACACCAATCATTGATAACAGCTTCTGAACACCAGCCACAATTTGTGACCACTTCTTCAAATAAGCACAGAGAATTTCCATTTGCTTTCTTGCTACAGAGAACTTGTTTTAGCAAAATCCAAAATGAAAAATCACCTATGAGCTAAGGACATGTTTCTGAAACAAAAAATGAAACTAGTCTCCTTGGTTTGTCTATATCAACACAGAGCTTTTCTGACAGACTTAATCAGCATCAGACATGAAAGTCATCACAAGCAAATTCTTCCTACCAAAAACACTGTCCTGAACAAAGGGTGATACAATTTAAAGGGAAGAGAGAACTGGTGGCAGAGGTAGTATCCTCTGTTAGAGCTCAGTTCGGCTCCTCCTGAAGAGGCTTTTTGTTTGCTTTTTGCATTATTATTTGTATGCAGGTAATCTGAGTGTTGCCAGGAGTTGGGAATTTCTGCTAAAAATCTTTTTTGACAATTGCTTTGTAGTTTCAGTATTTGCAAACTGCTAAACAAATTAAGAATAGAAACAGAAAAAAGAATTAGGTCCTCAGCAGTCATCTGACATACTATTTTAAGCCTGTTTCTGATGACATGCCCTCTGACATTTTTTTATAATGTCAGTGACTTTTAAAATTAGAGTTCAATCAACTAATTTTCAGTGCTCTTGTGCATTAGATTTCAACAAGATGAGTCTATTAGAGTAATTTTAATCTCAGATTTGTTTTTGCTTTGTTTGGGTTTTTTGTTTTCTGCTATAAAGCGGCAAAGTGAATTAAAGGACATTTTTCCATCTAAAAACCTCCACCTTAAGGTAGCTGTAGGCAGCAACCCAGTGAATCCTGTTCATTTCTTAGTAGGCAAGAACCTCTTAGTCATGGCTTCACATGGTCTGTCTTTTGGGAGGGTTTTATTCCTCTGTTTATCTATCTCATAAGGCAAACATCTGTTCAGAATCAGGTAAACTCCAGCTGAAACTTTAACTACAGAAGAGCTACATTCAGTTTAGAATAACTTCATTTAGTAGAAGTCATTCACCACAGTCCTTGTAAAAATTGTTCACCATAGGCAGAATACCACAAGCAGAAAACTACAAACCACAAATTTATTTTACAGAAGTAAACACAAATTAAATTTTGCATTGTAACACATTAATTGAAATTTTAAAAGAGTTTCCATATAAAACAACAGGGAAGCAAAAACAGGCACTGGTTACATTATGTGCATTTATGATTTACTACTTTTTCAGAGTTGCGGCAATGGAACTGTAGATTCAAAAAACAAAATCAATAGAAAAACGTGAAAGGGAAGACACTTGAGATGCCACTTGTGTTAGAGAAGATAGCTTAATGTGGACTTGAATCAACTGTAGGAGTGACCAGATTTGACACGGTAACACAATGAGGTCGTTCCTGGTGCTGATAGGTGAATCAAAGCAGAGCTGCAAGAAGTGGCTGTTCGACTTCAATGAGCATTAAATGAGAAAAAACAAACGCAAAGCATCCATGAAGTTCATGCAATGTGAGGCAAGCCCAAAGGAATTCAAAAGCCCAAGTAAACAAAACTGCTAAGCAGTGACCCAGTGGGAGAAGGGCAGCTCTGCAGCAGCTCTGATCCTGTGCCTCTGCAGCTCAGCCACTGCTTACAAGGCCTTGCTGTTTGACCTACATCAACTCGGGGACAGACGAGAAGGAGAAGGAACAAGTGAGAGGGAAACACCGTCGCCACAGCAAAAAGCTCTGGAGCAGAAAGAACTGCAGTCCCAAAGACAGAACCTCTTTGGTAATATAAGTTTGCTTAATACCTAGAGCCAAGGTGAACTGGGACTGTGAAAGCAGAAGGCAACTTTGGCGAGAGTGTGTGAGAGTTCAGAACCCAAAGAAAGAGTAAGAAGTAAAAGAAGAACATAAAAGCCAGGAACTTAAATGAAGCAGAGAGTACACACAGAAAACAGGTAGGTGGGCTCTGATGGGAGTGATTCTAAAGGTCGCAAGGAAAACTGACAATTTCTCAAAGAAACAGCACCAAGACACCCAGTGTCCTATTGCAGTAAATAGGAAGGCAGCAGGATATGACTAAATCATGAGAACTTCCTTTGATCTTTTATGAAGGGAGCACAGACCCCAGGTCCGCCTACTGGGTTGGGGGAGGGTATAAATGATGCACAGATTCAATCAAAAATAACAAGCATCCCCTTCATTCACTAGCAGAGAGGAGAACAAAAAGAAAGTGTTAATGAAAAGGGACAGATGACAGTCTAAAGGCTGAATAATTTCTGGAGGACAGTTCATTAAGTAGGCCAAGGGCAAGCATCTAACACTATGCTATTAATGCCAATGGCATGAAAGCCAAGAAAAAAACCCCAGAGAAATGTGTATTCAAGCTGGCTGGTCCTGACAAACTTCTTCCTTTGAATACTTAAGAGAAGTGGCTGAAGCAATTTCAGTTCATGGAGAACATGAATCATAGAGAACAGAAAAGACTTACGAAGTCTGGAAAGGAGAAACCTGGTGCCTAGCTTTAAAAAATTATGCTAGGGAATTACAGACCACTCAGTTTAACTTCCATCCCAAGAAAAAATATTGAAACAAATAATCGAACTATATGTAGGAAGCTAAAAGGATAAGTACTAAGAGATGAGTAACAGACCCTGTTGAATTGTCAGAAAGAAATTGTGTCAAGCCAATTTAATTTCTTTGTGTGACAGGTAATGGGCCTTGGGCAAAGGTGACAAGCAGTAGATGCCATATATCTTGACTTTTAGTAGGATTTGTGGCTGGAGCCTGTGATTCTCTCTTTAGCAATCTCAGAAAACACGGACTAGTAACTACTCAAGGGTAGGTATAAAACCAGTGTGACAGCCTGACTCAGAGGGGAGCTCTCAGTGGTTTCTGTCAACAAGGGAAGCTGCTCTGAGTGAGACGCCCAGGGGTCTCTCCCAGGACAAATATGCTGAACATATTATCCTCTACCTGAACAATGGTATGGAGTAGAGATCTGGTTCATAAATCATGTAGATGATACCTGACTGCTGAAAGCTAACATGAGAATTGAAATGGATCTTTACAATGTGGAGAAGAACTCTTAAACATTGAATTCATACAACAAAGATCAATTAAAGCCTTTAACAGGAAGATACAACCACACGGACAGAAGATAAGGGAACAATTAAATAGCCAAAAGTTGTTCAAAAAAGAAAATAATCTGAGGTGGACAGAATGTAGTGATTTGCCAGCTGGACTTACCTGAGCAGTATATAATTCTATGAAAAAGACAAGTATCATGTAGACATAGGGATCTGGACACATGATATGATCTTTCCACTCTACCAAGCATTGAGTGGCTTCAGATGGAATACTGTGTCCTGTTTTGGGCATGACACTTTAAGGAAGATGTGGGCCCAAGAAAAGAGCCTAGAGGAGAGCAAACAAGAATAGTTATGCTTCTAGAAAACAGCTCTTTCAGGGCAAATTGAAAGTCAGCAGAAGGGAAGACTGGGGGAGGTATGATAAGAATCTTCATGTATATAAAAGATAGTTTAAAAAGGGGAAAGATCATTTGTTGTTTATGTCCACTACAGACAGAGCAAGGAGTAACTGACTTAAATTTCAGAAAGAAGGATGCATGCTAACTAGCAAGCAGAATGAAAACTGTACTGGTAAGCATGGGAAAGTCCTAAAAAATCTGCTTGGGAAGGGCAAAGTCTTTCTGGTACTGGACAGCTTTCGAATAAATCATATGTCAGGAATAACATGTGCAGGTGACTGCATCAAGGTAGAGAGATTGGCTTGTGATGTTTTTAAGGACCCTTTGAGTTCTTATTTTAAGACTCTGAAAATGTTCACTTTGAATGCTGGCATCAACCTTGCTTTCCTCTAAAAATGATGTTTGAGAGATGCAATCAGAAAAAGAAATGCTTCAAGTGTATTTCCTAAAATGTGTTTTCTCTGTCACTGCTCTGCAGGATGAAATCACCAGACCTTTGCCTTCTGAGTTTCCGTGAGAGACTGTGTCATAGCAAGGGTTACATTGGCATCGTCTCAAAGATAGTATTTATCAGAAAAAACTAAAACTTTTACGGTGACTTAAAGCCTGTTAACATGTGCTCTTATAAAGTCCCAAGCATCTGGGCAACATTTTCCTAGAGAGAAGGCATAAGCTGATTTAGGTAAAACAAGAGACACTGTGTGGGACTTAGAGTGAATGTGATATATCAGATTTCCATTGTGCAGACTATCTTCAAATGTGTTGGTGGGTAAAGAGACGTGCTGAGATCTTAAGGGAATACTTTTAAGCACAATCTTGAAGTAATTGAATTAAATCACTCCTCCACACACCAAGTTTTTTACAGAGAGAGCTAACAATAAATACACAAATATCTATATAAGGGCTTCATTAAGATCACTTACATTTGGAGTTATATTTTTTTTCACTCATCTCCAAATGTCACTGATTTTCTACAGCAAGCCTTTCCAACTTCTTGACAACCAGGACAGCAGATTCTGCTAAGGCAGTTTATTTGGGAGGCTGAGTGGTAAAAATACCTTACAGAATTACATACTGGCAGAAAAACTACCTTGGGGGTTGCAGGGACTGTCCCTGTGACCACAGTGCAACCTGAGAAAGAGAAAAGCTCTGAGTTCTAAGACAGAGACATGGACTGCACCTTTAGGCAAAGGCCCAGATCCCAAAGGCTTTCCTGGGCTCTTCAGGGCATACCTGCCTTTGTGGATCTGGCTTCATATGAGTTTAGTGCAGTTACATGAGAAGGCAGAGCATAGTTGGACCCACTGTCACCCAAGATATCAAAGAAGAGACAGTTTCAATTAGTTCTGACACAGAAGCAGTGACTTCCCAGCTACTTCATCCACACAAAATTCAGAAACGTAGCAAAAGGGACAGAGGTCTGGTGATGGCCTCGCCTCCCACAAAAGGAAAGACTATGACTTACCAGAAATCAGAGGTTGGTGCCATTACAACTGTCCTAGCCAAATGGGATAATGGACCACACAACAAATGAGAGTGCATCACACTCACTGCTCTAGGAACTATGTGTGATTTTACCATGGTTAAAAGCAATTTTAGGCAATTATCATTGCCAAATTTGAAAAGACTCTGGTTTCCAAAGGAAACTAAACCACTGCCAAGTGGTCTAAAAGCATGACAAGAGCCATGGGTGAGATCCATCCTGGATGCAAGGCTATGCCCTGTTCCTCCCCTCTAAGGGGCAAGGAACGCAAGTGTGTTGGGTTTGTGTGGCCAGGTTTTGGTAGCAGGGAGGCTACAGGGGTGGCTTCTGTGAGAAGCTGCCAGAAGCTTCCCCCATGTCCAGCAGATCCAATGCCAGCTGGCTCCAAGATGGACCTGCCACTGGCCAAGGCTAAGCCAAACAGAGATGCTGGTAATGCTTTGTGATAACATTTTAAGAAGGAAAAAAAGTTATTGTGCAGCTGCAATTGTGGCCAGAGAAGAGAGGAGTGAGTCTTCTTCCTGAGCAGCAGCAGGAGCAACGTGTGATGAACTGACCACAACCCCATTCCCTGTCTCCCTGCACGATTCAGGGGGAGGAAGTAGAACTTGGTAATGAGGGAGGGGTGAGGAAAAGGTATTTTTAAGATTCATTTTACTTCTCATTATTATGCTCCAATTTTGATTGATGATAAATTCCATTAATATCCTCAATTTGAATTGGGGATATTAAATCCCCAGTTTTGCCCCTGATGATATTTGATGAGTGATCTCTCCTGGTCCATATCTCAAGCCATGAACTCTTTGTTGGACTTTCTGTCCCCTGTCTACTTGTGCAGGGGAGGGACAGAGTGGTTTTAGTGGTTATCCAGCCAGGGTCAACCCTCTAGAGCAAGGCAGGAAGGGAGAAGCATCCCCCCATTCTCCCCACTGTCCCCACACCATGAACTGCAAGGGCCAGGGCTGAGGCTGCTGGCTTGTGGCTACGGCTGGCAGCTGAGGTAGAGATTTGGTGGGAGGTGTTCTAAGCCTGCAGGGAGCAAAGCCCTGACCTGACCTGTCCTGTGCCACCCTCCTGCATTTACTGAGAGCCCCTGTAGAAGGGGGAAGACCACAGATGGTATGCCCAACTCCTTCCTACGAGCACCTTTCAGGCAAGCCTTTCTGAGTACCCAAAGGGCCACTGTTCCCTACCACTTCTCTCTGGAACTCAGTGTGTTTCTGATGCCTTAAATGGCTACCTAGAAACAGAGACTAGATAGGAATAAAGGGATAAAGGAGGTATTTATTTGAAAGGCCTTCAGAGGTACACTGTGGGCTCCAGAGGGTCTTGCCTCAGTGGATCCCAAAATGGATGACAGGTCATGAGTTCTTCACACTTTTATATCAGCATCAATTCACCAACCAGAACCCAGCCAATGATGGAATTTCCCCAAGCTTGCCCCCCTCTCCCCAAGATGATGGTTTCTTGGGCCTAGGACTGTCTGGGTGTCCTTGGAGAGCAAGCTGGAGAGGCTTTGTTATGTCTGTCTTAGCATGAGAGAACAGCACTTAACAAGCTGCAGGAAACTTCACAGTTACACTAGCAGTACATGATTTGAAAAATATAAAAGTTAAAACCTAAGGCATCATTTCCAGGATATCTGTATACCACCATGTTAGGAGCATTTGATCAGGATGGACACAGAGGGCTTCAGGGTTTTGCAGCCACTAAGAACAGGCTGCAGTGATCTTCAGTACGTTCAATGTGTGGTTGGTGGGAAAGAGCCACAGCACATGGTGCATGCAACACCTGCACTTCAGTGCTGGAGACCAGGCCACAGAACAAACAGGGAATCAGACACTTGCACAACTGTGCAGGTGAAAAGGGATCTCTGAAGGTCTCGAGTCCAAATCCCTGCTCAAGGCATAGCCAGATAGGTCACCATTGACCTGGACTTGCCTCAGAAAGCCAAGGTGTTTTTTGGATTTAATCCTCTGCATCCGTGCATCTCTTCTGTTCTCAGAGTGCTTATTTTTCTGCTTGCTTGCAGTGTACTATTCTACCTGGACTGCTAGGTGGCTTGCATCAGCACTTCCTTATTCTGAAATCCGAGAGAGCAGAGGATGCCTGAAATGCCACAGAAGGAAGAAGGTCCTGTGATTTGCCTGGGATCCCTGAAGCAGTTTCACTTCCTTGCTCTGCCAGAGATTTCCTGCAGAGTCACAGACACCTCCCATGGATACCCACTGTACAGAGCAGGATTCTCCTAGTCTAACACCCTGCCTTCAAGATGGGCTTCTATCGTAAGCTTCCTTTACAGAGTACAGAGAAAGATCACAGGTCCAGATAACACTGCATCCCATCTTAAACTGAATATCTCATTTGGGTGGTTTGACCCATCTTTAGTCCCCCCCTTCTGAACTTCCCATATAAAGGAAAAGATAATTCCTAATATTTCACAGGGGTAGTAAATGCAGTAGATATTTCCAGGCCTGCAGATACTAACCATAACTAAGAATATGGAAGAACCAGACATAAAAAAAATCTGTGAGAACTTTTGCTCTTTCTTATTCATCCTGATCACCAGAGCTGGACAAATTATTTGCAGCAAAAATTTGGCAATGTTTCTTCATGAAATTTTGGCACATAGACATTTTTGATTAATTTGATCCTTATGCAAACATATTCAAAACAAAATTGATGAGAACATATTTCAGCCCATGGACTAAACATAAAAATTTCCCCATGGCTAGAGCAAATTAAAAATTTCAAATGTGAAATGAAATATATTTCTTTTGGCAAGGAAAGGGACAAAATGACAGCATCCTCACACATTTCTATTTGAATAAGTTGAAACACAACATCCTACCATAATTCTTCCAAGAATTCATATGCTCTTAAAAAGCTGGCTAGTAAATCATTTGGTATGACAAAGCAAAGTCAAATAATACTGATAATTCTCCTTGCTTGGATGAGTTCAGGCTGGCAGGACTTTTATAAGCACATACATTTTTTCATTGCTTATTTCTGTGATTCCATAATTGTAAACAAAATTCATCCAAGAAACACTTTTGAAATAAAAATAAGCAGAGTACTGAAAATGAGGCTTGCCAGAGTGCATGGAGAGAGCCAGGACACCCCACACTAGAGTGAGAAGACCTCTAAAATGCTGCAAGCACAGGGTGCTCGGGTGGGTTAGGAGATGACCCAAATGCCAGGGATAACCTATGGTAGCAATGGTGTCCTGTCAGGTTTATGAATGAGATTAGAGGTAGCATGATAAAGCCTGTGCAAAGAAACACCTCCCTGCCTGCTGTAGCAAGAGTTACTCAGGTTTACTAATCAGGTTTAATCTCAGGATTTCTGCAGGAGGTGCTGAAGTAAACCAGCTCTTAGCACCATCGTGCTGGGAGAGCTTGGTGCAAGGCCTGCAGCCACCCTATTGCACTGCTCCTGGGGAAACAAACATTAACAAATGCTTTTTTATGGAATTCATTTACCATAGCACATTCTGAAGACAGGCTGCTGGGGAGCAGAGTTATGACATCCAGAAAGTGACAACAAGAGCAATAAAACCTGACATATATCATGAAAGCCAAGCTATGGTACTACGTGTAATTAACAGAGAGTGTAATTATTCACCTTGAGAAAGACTTTGATGGATGCCTTATAGTTAATTCTTTTTCCTGTGTTTCATCTTCTCTGGTTCATGGCAGCTAGGAAGGCTAGCTTGCAACTTTCAGCTTTTTGCCCTGTTTCTCATCCAAAGATGTTGCATCTTTATGGCTCGCAGCCAGACTGTGTTCAATTCTGGGCTGGATGCTTTGTCTAACTCTGGAAGTGTTTAGTTTCAGGCCTAGCCCTTGGAGCTGAAAAGGCATTACATTAACACAGGATGGACTGTGATAATGGTATGTGTATTAAAATTCCAAGCATGCCCAGTATCACTCAGATGTTTCCAGGATCCCAACTATACTCATATGCAAAAGAGCATAATCTCCTTTTTCATGACAACAGTGTCGCTCTTCCTTAGTGCCCACTGAACCCTGACACAAGTTAGAGATGGGAGTGTTTATTTCCCCCAAATTCTCTGAATTGTCAAGAAATCTGAACAGAAAAGAGAGCATCAGGAAGAGTTTGAACAGTTGCCCGGTCCCAATAAGCTGCAGAGGAGGCTCTTGTAAAGCTGCAGTACCATACACACGGTGGACCCGGTGGTGTTTGTTGGCGTGCACTGCTTTTGCATGGGAGGAGAAGCAACTGGAGAGGATTTGGCTCAGGCTCTGAAAATCAGAGCGAGAAGCTGCTACTATACAAAATGTGATCATTTAAAAACATTGCAACCATGGGTAATTGATCTAGCTGATGCACTGGGGACTAGATAGAAATTTAAGCTCAGTCACATGAATTTGAAGAGCTCCACAAGCCTTAAATGAAAGAGAAATTTGTAGCCTTGGGACAAAATAACTGAAGCCTTATTTAAAACCTATTGAAGGCAACTAGGGTGATTCCACAGGCTTTTGGGGGCATTGGATCAGACCCCAGATGGATGCAAACCTCTGAAGAAGAGGGTATATAATCTTTACGCAGGAAGAGAGACACTTTAAAAGGCAGCGGAATGCACAGTTGGGCTCTGTATGACTCAGTGATGAATGAGTGTCCATATTGCATCATTTCAAAAAGCCAGAGAATAAGGGAATCCAAAAAAGAATCCAGAACGGAAATAAAAGTTCCTCCGATAATCACAACCTCCTAGCTACAAACATGTAAATATATAAATACAAAGACCAAAAAAAAAAAAAAAATCAGATCTGCAGCAAATACATTAAAATCAGGAGAGTCTGAACATTTAGAGAACAAAGAGACAATGGCACATATATTTCTGTAGACACAGAGTGCAAAATAAATGGCTCAGACAGGCAAGCACAGCTAAACATTAATGGCATGGTTGTATTATTTTAAATTGGGTGACTGCAATGTGTTCCAGGGAAAATACTGGGACTTGAAAATGACACAGTCCAAGTTAGTAAAAAGTGATGTGTGTTGTAAGCACTACAGAATCCTAAACAGACTACACAAATCCTCACGTCTCCAAACACCACTTTGATAAATTAATTGCTCCCATGTGATGCCCATCCAGAAAAAGGCACTGTTCACCCTAATGAACAGGAAAACTGAATTTAATCATAGGAAAAAAGCAAGCATTTATTGGTTCAGAAGAGCAATTTATAGTTTGAAAGAATTACGTGGTTGTAACTGAGAAGTCAAATATGCTATGGATGTGTATCGATTCACATAACCGAAATGAAGCCATAAAGTCTGTATAGCATCTGATCAAAATCACTAAAGAAAGGACAGCTAAGATCTTAGCAGAAAAACAAAAGTATTCTAAGGAATGATTATAACACAGTCATTTTTGGAAGAAAAATGTTAGCTTGGGATCTAAGCTAGTGATTTTTAATACACCATTTGGATACTATACAGTGAATTTAAGCAAAGGCCATTTGGTAAAAGTTCTGATCCCAAGGTATTACAAAGAGTAATTGCACAGATCTTTGAGGGATTATGAGATGTCAGACTTTTAATGGATGATGTTTTAATTTGGGTTCAGGGAAGTTAATACAAAGGAAGACTTTGGCAAGTATTTCAGGAAGCCAGAAAGAGATGCTGATCCAGTTAAGTAAAATACCTGTGTTCTACAACATTGAGGCCAGAGTTTGGGCAAAGATGACTTAACTGAGACTCCAGATAAAACAAATGCAACAGCAGGATATACACCTTACAATGTAAATTAGATCTACAGAGATTAATTAATATAATAAACTGTATTCCATTATTCATTCCAATTCTAACTAGGGTCAATATGTCCTTAAGGAATTATCAGAAAATTAAGCTACCTGGTATTGGGGAGATTAATATGATTAATACAAACATGGAAATAAACAGTTAAAGATGGTGACACTAATCCACCAGCTTAAAAATATTATATTTTCCGAAAAGCTGTAATACGTGCTCATCTTACCTGTTTAGACTGAGATTTCTAAGCAGAACAGACAGAAACTATTGCCAGGTTGACAAAGAAGCGCTAGTAATTTTATTTGCTCCTCTAAACTTGCTTCAATCTAGATAAATATGAAAGATATTGAGAAAAGAGACTACAAAGCACTTCAATGTGGTTGTAAAAAATCTTTTCCCTAATTTTCACAGATACTAAGCATTAGCTTGAGTTGGAAATGCAGACAGTAAGCACCTTGCAAAATCAGTCCATTTGTCTTTGGCATCATCTACAACTCCATAGATAAAGCTGATGATCTTTTACCAGAGAAAAAGAATTCAAAGGCACGAATTGCTGTTTGATGCTTAGTGTCTAATGCACAATGTTGCTAGCTGCAAGTTGAAGGTTTAAAAATTTACTTTATTTTCATTTGGACTGTAATTGGATTAAAAAGTGCACAGCAAACACTGCTGTCATGTCAATGAAAAGTGGATAGCATTAACACACCAAACTACGTTTTCTGGTACATTCTAAACACATACAGTAAAGATCACATCAGCAAAAACTGAAATGTGGCTGTCTGTGGTATGGAATGCAGCAACCACTTTGCAGCACTGAAGCAGTCTGGAAAAGAAAAGGAGAAGAGATAGAAATTTTAATTGCATGGAGAAGAAATTCAGAAAGTAGCATGTAATGACTTGTATTGGAACTCAGTGAAATTGATGTTAACATCCCTTCTTTTATAGGAAATATCACATGATCACTAATAGCAACAAATGATCCCCACTTTATTTTTATATCCATCCAAAGGATGATATCCATCCAAAGGATGCTCCCATCAGCACTGGGATGCACAAGCTGCAGCAGAGCACCTGATCAATCTTGGCTCTCAGAACTTGCCTTCATGGAGTTTCCATGAGGTTCTCAAGCTTCTCATTTTTGGGCAGCTCACCCCATCTTACACTCTTTGTGTTGGAGAGATCTCTCACCATCCCCCTACTAGGGGATATGGCTTTGTGTCATAACCAAATTTGCCTTCAGAGGTGGGTGAAGGGAGGAAGCAACTAAGGTTCAAAGTTGGCAGTGTTCACAAGAACCATGAATTTAGCAGCTTTCAACAAATGGCTGTATCACAAAAGACAGAAAATGTGGTATCTCTTTGTCAGACTCACAGCACTGAGATAACAAGTCAAGATCCAGTGTACAAACTACTCTCTTGTGTGAAGCCCAGCACTAGTATGTCAGAGGATCTAAGAGGATGGGATAAAATTAGCAGGCCTGTAGGAACTGTATAAGGTTCCAGTCATTAGATCTGAAATACACTGGGACAGGTGGGGGTGAGGGGTGCAGGGCAGAAGGAGGCCCTGGAAGAGCTTTTCAGCATGTGCCTGTTTTTAGCCAGTTCTGTTCATCCTCCAGTTTCATAGGCTGTGCAGTTTGGGGGCATCTAGAAGAGCAGACATGAGCCCTACAGCCCCATTGCTTTGATACCTGTGGGGCCTTTACCAAAGTCCCTTTAAGAAGTCATCTACAGGATTGATGCACGAAGCCTGCTGAGCCACTTGGCGTGGCTGAGTGGCACCGAGGGGCAGCAAGTCCGGTGCCAGGGACAGAGGTGGGCAGATCCCGTGCCAAAAGCCTCCAGCCTCCCCTTTCCTGCTGTGACACTGCCTTTTTGATATTTTGCTTCTCTCACCCACTCATTCCCAGCTACTGAGTCATAGGTTCCTGAGGCTTTTCCTGATCCTCATGGAAAAGCTGCTGCAAGAGCGTGCAGGTTCAAACCCTCTGCTTTGTGGTCTCCTTGCAGCTTTGTTTCCCTTTCTGCACCCACTTCTCCATCCTTTTTCTTTCCTTCCTTCTCCCCATTATTGTGGTAAGAGAAGGAAAGGAAACACTTCAGAAATGAAAGATTAGTTTGCTGTATCATAAAGATGAGCTTTGTAATCACTTTCCTTTAAGCAAAGAATTAAAAGATAATAAAAGCCCTAATTAAGGACCTCGTTAGCTTAACTAGATTTTCATATGCAAAGTGATGTTCACCACGTGCTGCCGCCGTCTGAAAATGCTGCCTGGCACTACATAGGAAGCACCTGTGCCAACTCCCCAACTGTATTTTCCTTCCTAATTTCAGTTACCTTTCCATCTTTCCCGTTCCTCTGTGCCAGGGCTCAGCAGGCTCGGACTGGAGCGGGGCTGCCTTGCGCTGGGCATGTGCAAGGCAGGCTCAGCATTACCTTGTGAACCGCGTGATAGGAACACGCATGAGGCCAAAGGGCAGGGAAGGTGGGGGAGAGCAGGTGGGACTGATGAGGGCTGAGAACACACTGACCTAAGAGGAAGGCAGAGGGAGAACGCAGGAAGCCCTCAGGCCAGACTGGTTTGATGACAAGTGGAGATTATCCAGGTGGAGGATCCATCGGAGTCAAGCTGAGCACAAGAACACTTTGGGTGAGTCTGGATGCCACAGGGCAGAGCTGGAGGGAGGAGATGCTGGCTGGGGCTCCCCCCCATCTTGGCCGCTGTAGAGAGCCTAGCTATGATTTAGGTAAAGACTTGCATTAAGGGTTTGGCTTCGTCCTTGACTGGGAACAAAAATTGAATCCTTAGAGATACTGTCCAAGGGGCCTTCCAGGGCTCTGTTTGCAATCCCACACAGCCCCCAGCACAGTCTGGCAGGTGGACAGGTAGCTGTTTAGGGATGTGCTTAATAGAAGCAATTAGGAAATCATTATACCGCAGTAATGCGAGCAGATGAGTGAACAAAACGACTGCTTGCTGCCGTGTGAGAAATCAGCCTGGCCTGGCTGAGCAGAGAGCACTCGGTTCTCCACAGCACAGCCAGCAGGCACTGCCCAGCAGAGGCCACGGCAGAGCCAGGAGCTAGAGTCCGCCAGGCTGGAACAATCTGATAAATTCCTACAGCTGGGAACTCAGCACGAGATGGGAATCAGGATTTTCATCCTCGTTAAAACTGTAATTGGAGCCTCATTCTACTTCGTTTAGAGCCTGCTGTGAACGTGAGCAAAAGCTGCAGGGTGCTAAGCAGGGAGGTCACCCCGGGGCGGCGGCGAGCAGCCAGCCAGAAGCAGTGGGAGGCTGCAGGGAGCACGCCGAGGCAGAGGCCAGGCTGGCCTGTGTGCATCTCCTGTAGGTGTGGAAAGGCCCCTGCTGTGACCTCCCCAGCTTTCAACTGTTTGGTTTGGGATTTTGTAATTTAGAGAATAAGAAAGAAAACATGGCGTTTATGAGTAGAGATGGGTTTGAAATAGAACCTCAGGGCTCAGCCTTGAGTCTCTCAGCTGGGCACTTTGACCTGAAACCTTGCAGGCCTCAGATCCTCATCTGAAACACCAGCAACACAATCTAATAGCCCCTACCTCAGCTCTTAGACCAGGGCAAGACTTAAGGAAACCTGATACAGCATTATTAGGCTGGAGACTGGGTTGATCCATTTATTAGCTGAATTTTCTTTGTTTAATAGAATTGATTCTTGCCTTTTCTCTACAGAACTTTGGACTGGCTCGATACATTTCGTTTGCAAACAGAGATGAAGAGCTGTAAACCAAACCCAGATGTTGCAGCCAACACTCACACCAACTCCTGCCTGGGCCCATCTCCAATCATCACATGTATCCGTGCAGTAGAGGAAATGGCTAATGTTCCTTAAATATAGTTTAAAAATAATCAGCAATAGTCAAATTACTTCTACTACATTATGGGTTGTGAGTGAGGCAATTCATTAGTGAGAGTCAGACAAACTACCTTAATTTCGCCCTCTACCACTTTCCACCTCGTGGACCAACAAGTGTATCGTAACTATTAGAACAACTTCAGTGAATGTTACAATTACTCATGTCAAATGAAAATGTAATGCAGTTAACATGCATGCTGGCTCCCCGCTGCTACTGCTGATGATTATTGCTATTAGAGCATGACCAAACAGTCATTCAAATATAAACAGCAGATTTGTTTTGATTGTGTTCGTGGCCCGTTTTACTCGCTTTCTGCGAACATTAACACAAATGGCTTTGGTTTGCAAGACTGTCCCTGGGGAGAGAAACAAAGTCAGGGGCACCATGGTGCTGACTTTGTCTATCAGCTAAACTACCTGCACTGGAAGATTTTGCATGTCTCTCTGGAAAATTTGACAGCCACCTCATCAGAGAGAAAAAGCAGAGGTAGGCAAGTCTGAGTGCTGGTCATGTAAGGTGAGTACACAGTACCTGAAAAGAAATCATGGCAGTCCGCTGGACAGGCAGCTCTCACATTCCTGCCAGTCATTCAGTAACTGCTCAGGCATGACAGTTACATCAAAACAGGGTCCCCAACTCTTTGGCCAGAGCTTCTGATCCAAAGCCTGTTAAGGGAAAGGTGCCATTGACTTAAAGGGTTTGTGTGTTATAGAGCTACATGTAGGACTAAATTCACTAAAAGCTCTGCTTGCAGTGAAAAGATTGCCTGCTTAAGAAGATTAATTATTATTATTGCTTACATTCTTGTGTCACCCTTTAGTGGAATTCCTTATCTCTAAATCAGTTTCTGAGATGGGAGCTCTTGCTCTCTCCATCTTGTCTGAGCTGCTTACTTGCCTTGTAAAGCCGAGAGCTAATCCTGATGGCCACTGAGGCGATTATGTTGTGCAGCTGACTGCAGAACCTCTCCTTTGCAGAAGGACAGATGTGGAAGGTGGCAATCCCAGGACGCCAGGGATCCAACTAATTACCTAACTGCATCAAGGCCATGACTCTCGCCAGATGCTTTGATTACAGCTCCCGTTCATCTCTTCTCCAGAAGCACATGCTCGGGAATATGCACACTGAGGAATGACTAAGAGTCTTGCACAGCACAGGATTGACCTTGAGGCCAGGCCAGAGACTCCCAGCTTGCATTAAATTTAACAGGTTTGTGAGGTGCAAGCCTCCTCTGAGGAGCACAGTGCTCTGGGGGAAGTTGCTGCTTGGTGCAGAGAGGACAGACCAAGGGCCAGAATGAGGAAAATTAGTAAGAATGCAGGAAATACATTCAGCACATGTTCTTCAAAAGCCATTTTGGTGTCAAGTTAGATATGTGAAAGCAAAATCTCTGGTATATAAAAGCCAGACAGACCACAGAAGACTGCTGGTTTGGATGTAAATATGGAGCTTTGCAGTCATTCACAGGTTGATTTCTAGTACCAGTTTGAAGGAAAGGTTACCGTCTGAAACACGCTAAGAGCTAAGGATGTTTGGAGTGCCTCCTCCTGCTTATTCTTTTTTGTTTCTTCATACAGAAGATGATAGGTTTCTTCAAGCTAGAGCTTGGATGATGAAGAAAAAATGTGACATAGAAACACAAAATCATGAGAATCATACATCAAGTAAATATTGAAAGATCTTTCTTATCTCTTCCAGTGGGAGCAATGGAAACTCAATGAACCAGACAGGTGATGATCAAATGCAAAATAGACCAGGTAGAGCAGAGTTCAGCTGTGAAACTCATTGCTACAGGACACTGCAGAACCTCAAAAAGCTGTGAGGCAAATCCACAAGTTACTGAGCACAAAGTGAACACTACTGGCTCAGGAGGTCTCTGGGCTGCAAATCACTGGAGGCTCAGCCAGTGTAACAGAACAGCATCATTAGTTACATCATATACTTACAGCACTCGTACATTCTCCTCTTGGCATCTACTATAGGTCACTGCTGGAGACATATGGGGGAAAGGAAGCTAGACAGATTCTTGGTTCTGCATACCATGGCAGTTCTTATGTTACTGACTAATTAGGTGAGCTGTATGGCTCAGATCCTTAAGCAGGAAGTTAGGCATGTCTGTGCTTAGAGAGCTATGAAATTATGTGTTTCTTTTTCTTTCTCTCTCTTTTTTTTTTCCCATTGCATTTCCTATGCCATGGGCCCAAAGACCATCCCAAAGAAAGAGCAGGAGCTCCTGGCAAAGTCTGAGAAAAAGCAGTCTCACATCTACACGTGATCAGGATGAGGTGTGATAAGTGGACATCATCATCACCCACATCTACACCAACTCTTTGATTACCAGCAGGAGAGTGTGTGTGAGCAGCAGTCCTGTTCTACATAAATTCAGGAGCTGAAAGTGCCAGCACAGCATGGCAAGGTACTCTGAGGATGATCTTCCTATATGTCAACGTGAGTGTAAGATAGTACAGGCATGCACAGCAAGTGCAAGTGTGAGATAAAAATATGGAGGTGTACAGGTATCTACAAAAGGAAGAAGGAAGAGAGAGGAGTTTGTTTGCAAACATCTTTTTACTGTGCACGTATTTCAGTGTTTATCAGAATCCATCCATCCATGCACTCTACGGGAAAGTGCAGCCTGCAAGGCAGCAGTTTGTCAGAAATCAGGTGTGTGTGAGTATCTTCCAGGACTGTGCTGAAGTATATGCATACCAAAATACCAAATAAGCAAGCAGCAGAGAGGAGCACAAGGGTAAATTTCATAGGAGTGGGGACCAAGGTCACTCCCTGGGTGGAGAAGAGGAGTATCTAGGAAGCAGTCCTCAAGGAGACTTTTCCTATAAAGGCAGAGTGAAATTAATTGCAATCATAGTGCTTCTGTGAGCAAAGTGAGGTATTCCAGGCACACAGAAAAGGAAGGCATCTGTCCCACTCAGAGAGCAAAGAGTTGAGCAGCTGAAAATACTTGTGTCAAATCCCCACTTAGGCATCTCTTCCCCCTCCAGCCCTTGTCCTCCCTCCCCTCCCTTTCCCATTCATTTCTCATTCTGCAACTCTTCAGCACTAGGCCCTTCTCCTGATTAACATTTCAAACCCATTGATAGTTTGTGCTGGCTTAGTCAAACTAATCATCATTAGCACTCCAAAAACCTGTCCAGCTTTCCCTCCCAGAGTCACAGGTGCCACCCTCAGCTGCTTGGAGGAAAAGGAAAAAAAATACACCAGCCACAACACGCTCTTGGCAAGGCCATTGGGAGGTACCAGCTCACAGCCCTGGCAGGCAAGGAGATCACAGTTCCTGTGCTCTGGGCTCCCATGGATCCAGGCTGCAGATGAGGCACGGGGCCATCCAGGAGGCAGGCAGAGGGCTGCAGGCATCTTCTTTCTAGGTCTTACAGTTATGTGCTCTAGCACGCTGGAACCTGTGCTGGAAGCGCTTCTCACTTCCCAGGGAAGAGCAGAGCCCATGTGCTAGACATGGCTGTTTTCTTCCAGCCTGGCCAAGCTAGAGAGATGTTCATAGCTGAGATTTGAGTGGGATTTGCTGGGCCTGCTGTGGACACAATCTGCATACAGAAGGCTAGGTGCTTTTCCCAGTGACCCAGTGACCTGTATCTCTTCTGTTTATGGAGCAGGAAGAGGCAGGAAGTAAATACATGACCCAGGGGGACCGGGAATGATGCAGGAACAGGTGTCTGGTGAGCTGCCCATGTCTGGCCTGAGCTGCAGCCAAGAGATACAAAGGCCACAGATAAATGCAGACTAACAGGAAAGAAAAAGAGCGATGGGCTGGAAGATGCTCTCTGTGACACTTGCATACAAATCTGCTGCTGAACTGCCAGGAAGGCTTGGATGTGCTTCTTTACCTTTTTTGTAGAGGTACCTAAATCCTCCCCATTGGGTAGGGTCATTCCACACAACACCTTTTCAAAGAATGACACCAGGCCCTCCGCAGTGGAGACCAGGTGGCAGTAACACTGCCCTGGGGATGAAGGCTGTAACGGTGCCCATAAGATTTCTACCTCACTTCAGCTAATGCCAGCTGGGCCCTGCAGTGAGCTCAGGACTGCTCCAGAGACAAAACTCTCCTGACAGCAGCTGAAAAGAAGCAGGTTTGTCCAGCAGACCTGTTTTTCCATTGTGACGGAAGCACAGGGGTCAACATGACTCTGAAGCACACACCCTCCTAGGTCTGCCTTGGATTCAAAAATTTCATTTCAGTCAGACTGACATTAAAATAATGACTGGGCAATCACTGGGAAATTCCACACCACTGGAATCATTGTACCTTGGGCAGCTCTCTGGGCCCTCATATGAAATGTTTGTTGAGTACACATCCATGAGGAGGCTCTGAAATGCCACTAAGCCTGTGTGCATTGGAGTTGTGGAAAAGGCACCACCTCTCACGTAGCTGCTTAACAGCACACACAGAGCCTGCACAGAGGTCGTACTGGAGAGAAAGGGATTATTTATAAGGCGACTAAACCTTCCTACTAAAGCCGAGAAGTAATGCTGAACATCAAAATAATGGAAGAAAAAGCTGTCCCATGCCTCTGGAACCAAGGCCTGAGGAATTCAATTCCTCAAGCAAAAAACCAGCCAGGCAGACTGGTTAGGAGATAACACACACCCCCAAAACTGCACAACTCTCCATCCTCTGCTGCACAGGACAAACTGAGCATCCCTCAGGCACATCTCCCCCACCTGCTCTCCTGACATCCTCCCTGCCTAACACTCACTTCAGTGAATGCTAGGATGAGGCTTATCTCATAATTTTGCATGGCCAATATGTGACAGCAAACTGCTGGCATATGAGGTACAAGGGGCTAGGGTAGGGTAGGAGGTCAGTGCAATCAGAGATATTACTTTAGATGCTCCACACTTTTCTGCTATTTTTTAAAAATTAATTCTTTGTTTTAAAAAAGTTCGGGAAGAATGCAAACAGAAAGGATGTTTTCAATTTTAAAATGGACATCATTGAAATGAAGCTGTTTATTTGTGTACAGCAATGAAAATGCTTTTTGTACAGTGTGAATTAGAGGCATCTTTTGATGGCTAAGGGTATCCACCAGGAGAGTGGGCCTGTGGGTGCATCCTGCCTCCGTGTTCTTGTGAGGCAAATGCTGAGGCACTGACAACATTTAAGACAGTAGCAGATTTTCACAAGTGAATCTGCAGGCAAAAATATGTTGCCGTCTTCCAAGGCCTGTTCAGACACTGACAGTCACCCCTGAGCTACGTGACTCCCTTGTTTCTGCAAATATCAATTCCTCCCACACCCCCACCAGCTTCCCTGCCCCAGACCACTATCTTCTGACCTGAAAATAAAATACCCCTGTTTATGGCACAATCGTGTGGCTTTAAAGCTGGGCCCAGAGGCTTCTGTCATAATTCCTAGCCTCCCTGCCTGTAAGCAGCGAGAGGCTGGGCAGAGGCTGCCGGCGGCTGTGACAGCATCTGTACAAGCGCACGCACCCGGCTGGGCTCGGCAGCCCCGGGCAGCAGCGCCGGCCTGTTGCGGGATGCTGACAGAAGGGGGCAAAATCCATCTGCAGTCAGCGCTCGCTCCCTGCTTTCGCTGCGCTGGCTTCCTCTGTCACCCTCGCGTCGCTTCAGCCCCGAGCCCTCCGGCCAGGCGGGCTGCCCCTGCCCAGGGGACACTGTCACGGCCCTCGGCTGGGGTGGCTGCCAGGACAGCCTGCAGCCCGGCCTGACCTCCCAACAGCCCACGGCAGGCACAGCTCGCTCCATCCCACCTGCCCCCGTGGACAAGAGGGCCGCGGGATGAGGGTCAGCAAGTGTGCGCTGTGGGCACGGCCAGGCTGAGCCTGGTCGCTGAGTCTCTGTGTACTTATTGCTGAGACGGCTGCTGGTGCTGAGAGCAGCAGAAAAGCTGACGGGAGCTGCAAGGAGGGTCCCCAGGAACGGGTGAGAAAAATGGGGCAACAGGGATGACAAACTTCCTTTTGTGGAATGAGGTCAGATTCTCCTTCACCTTGTACATGCTGTAGTTCAAGAGATCCTAGATACAAAACATGTCAGAGGTGGGATGGCAGAGTCCCACTGACCCTGGTGCCAGGCAGTGGGTACACAGGGCCCACCCATCCACAAGATTTGGGCTGGGAAACCACAAAAGGGGTTTGGGACTCAGGAGCATAACAGCTTTAAATCCTTCTCCATATTTCTTTTGGAGTCAGTTTTCACTTTTGGAAAAGCCCCGGTGTCAGGGACACCATCATGTCTCAGGGCACTGTGGCTTTCAAGTGTCTGTGAGCTGATAATCTAGAGATGCATGTAGAGTGACTTCCACCAATTAAAAAAGTCTGGAAAAACAGGAGCAGGGAAGGAATAGGAAAGCAGACAATTCTTCCGAAATACTATAAAAATCCCTTTCGTTTTTTTTATACTGTGAGTAAGCAACATTTTCTCTCTCCTCAACTCCTCAGCTGGCCTGGTGACTTCTGTTTCTGTATATGTCAGTGAGTCCCTTCTCCTTACATCATCTGACATGCCTACAACCAACTCCTGTGAATTTCCTGCAAGTCTTACTATAGCTGGCAGCTGCCCTTCTCAGACAGCGAACTTGCATAGTTCACTGGAAAAGAGCTTTTACTTCCCCGCTCCCTGTATTCTAAGCTTTGCATTTGAGGAGGGCAGGGGGAAGAAGGAAGCGAAAATGGGGACATCCCTAAGCCCCAGGCTGCCTTAACTATTTCTTCTACACCTGTGGCACAGCAGGGAAGGAGAGCTATTACTATCCTCATCTCCAGTTTCTGAGTTACAGCACGGTCCCAGTGTGACACAGGATGTTTTGGGGCTGCTGCCCATACTGGCAGTGGGATCACTCTCCTTCACCTGGCAGAAAGGTGCAGTGACCTCTGGAGAGCCTTGGCAGCAGCCACACCACTGCCTAGGAAAGAAAGTGAAGAACTGCTTGGTATCTAACAGAGATGGCAAAGGTGGGCAGGATGAACGGATAGCCACCCTGCACCAGGATTATCACATGCAGTGTACTAGACTTGCCGTGGGATCTCAGGGGGTCATGGTTTTAGTTTCAAGATTTTCAGCTTGCAACACCCACCTGACATCAGCCCTAGGGACCAGCCAGACACAAATCCATGAGGAAACCTGGCTGTGATCTCTCCTTCTCTCCCAAGTGGCTCTAAGGCTCTGATCAGGATGACAGAGGGCTTATTTCTGCCTGTCCCTTGGGACAACCCCCTCCTGAGGCTCTCAGGCTGGGCAGGAGAGAGGTTAGAAGAGATGCTGCTAGATCAAAATGCTGACAGAAATTTGGGAAGGCCTAGATGTCCCCAGCCATGAGGCCACCTGCTTCACAAGGCTGGGCCATGGTTGGGAGGCCCTTCATTAAGGTACCTTAACAAGTCTTAGCAAGCTAAGGCACGCAGGGAGGGAAGGAGGAGAGGGAGCCACAGAGCCGGGAATTAAGGACTCTCACACCCAGACTCTGAGGGCATCCTCCTGACGTAGCACCCCATATGCAAATGTGGGCAGAAGAGATGTGTGTGCAAGCTTAACAGATAGACAACCTGAGGTAGTTTTTGTTCCTTGCACACAGGATGTGCTGGAGCAGGGAGATTTTGCACACTTGGTTAACGTAGTCTGCAGCCTATTTCTGATGATCTGAAGTTTTCCTCTCTTTAAAACATTCCTCGAGCAGACAGCAGCCCCCGTGTAAAACAACTGTTCACAGCAATTACAGCAGTCAGAGAAGGAAAAGCATTTCACACCTTCAAAATGAAAAACCCTTTAGGGAAAGCTGTGTTTTTCCCTGAGCACACCGAAAGAGGGAAAAAGAGGTGCCGGCCTGTGGCAGAAGATGGAAAAGCCTGGCAATGTTTTCTTAGCCCCACAAACCACCCTACATACTGACATTATGGGGGTAGGCAATATGTGACAAAACATCCCTGTCTGTCTCACTCTGACCTTACAATGTAAGAATGCTTACATTGTAAAAACTTGGCAAGCATCTTGTTGGCCAAAATATTTAAGAACATTTTCCTGAAGGAATTCCTTGCGAATAGTTACATAAAACTGTTATAACCGCATCTGATTCCTGATGTGCCCTACTGAAGGGATTAAGTTGCTGGTCACTCTTTAGTCTTATTGTCCACTATGTAGATCTAAGAAAAGATATATGGATTAAACTATTGCTTTGGGGATTTCCCCCCCCCACCCTCTGTTTCAAAGAACAACCCCAATTTTTCACTTAGACTTTAGCTATCCTGCTGAGAAACTACAGGTCTCTCTCCTGGAGCTCTGTGGGAAACAGGAGAGAAATGGCAAAAATTTTTTTTTCCATCTGTGAGCGAGTGAAACTGACCTGGAGTCATACAGAAATCAGAGCAACAGAGGAGGAAGAGGCTATTTTTATCAAGTCACTTTTTCTTTCTTTTCTTTCTTTCCTTTTTTTTTTTTTTTTTTTTTAGGCAAGAACCACATTTTAAGCTACTAGTCCCTATTTTTCTCTAAATTCTCTGAGGAGCTGGCAATGGATGGCAGGGCCTGACCTCCAAAAAGAAATAAGAGCAATTAAGAGGAGAACAAATCCAGGGTCATCCAGGAATTTTGCAGCTGTCACTGTGCAGCACATCAAGGCCCCCCCAAACCTCACAGCGGGGGTGAGGACAGGACTCTTGTTGATCTGTTTGCAGCTCCCGTGGTGCCTGAATGGAAGGAGGTGTTCCACCAGCCACCAGCTGTAGAGGAGCTGTAATTCCACAGCTTGGCATTCCACAGCTGCATCCAGGGGAGAGGGAGAGAAAGACGAAGGATGTTAGGCGATGAAAGACTGGTTAAGTTAGGATGGCTGTCTAAAACATTTCAAAGAAATTAAAGGAAGGAGAAATTAAGAAAGATGTTGAAGCGTAAGCCTAATTAGTGTAGCAGTGTAGTTATAGTCATGATAGCCTAAGGACACAATTAGACATGTCTAGAGAGGGAGGCTGATCTTGTTGTTAAACCATAAAGGTAGGGGACAGGATAATATAGGTTGCAGTCTGGTGCTGGCTCCTGGATGATTCTGATGTGTTGCAGGAATGCCTTGTGACTCCAGCAGGGAACTTCCAGTCTCCTGATTCCTTGGTTTCAATGTTTCCAAGTGTTTCTAAACTAACACCAGGAATTCCCAAGACCAAGCTGAGGCATTTTTATGGCATCTTACCCCTAGGGTTCCTTTTAGTACACCTTGGACTTGCAAATGGAGATCTTAGCACAAAGGCTGCTAAGAAAAAGCAAAGCTGGTTGCCAAAAAGAGACAGGAGCAATAAAAACAACAAAAGAAGATGCCCTAAATTATCATGATATATCCAAACCAGCTGTTTTCTAATCTCAGATAATCATGTCCCAGTTTTGTGGAAGAGATGCTGAAAGAGACAAAACCTTTTACTTTGATATTACAGAATGACATTCCTGAGCACGCTGACTTTGGTGACACTCAGTCCAGGCCTTGGTAAAACAAGCAAAGATGTCACAGTGTGCAGGCATCATTCACACCTCGACTCTGAGGCCCCAGCTGTTTGTCAGTCCCTCTCTACCCAACGCTGCCACCCTCTTCACTCTGCATTCTCAGGAAGGAGTTGTGACAGCATGAACAGGAGGAGATAAATCGGAGATTGAGGCTGACAGAAGCTATGTCTCTACAGCCCTTAACAGCCAGGCGCCAGGAGCTCAGCCCACCCTGCGTGCAGCATTCACCTGCGTGCAAGGCCCGCCGCAGGCCAGCAGCAGCAAGCCTCACCCAGCAAGGCTCGGCAGCCCACCTCAGCCCACCTCACCCCACCTCAGCCCACACTTGGCACAGGCTCAGCAGCCCACCTCAGCCCACCTCAGCCCACGCTTGGCACAGGCTCGGCAGCCCACCTCAGCCCACCTCAGCCCACCTCAGCCCCCACTTGGCACAGGCTCAGCAGCCCACCTCAGCCCACACTTGGCACAGGCTCAGCAGCCCACCTCAGCCCACCTCAGCCCACGCTTGGCACAGGCTCGGCAGCCCACCTCAGCCTACCTCAGCCCACCTCAGCCCACGCTTGGCACAGGCCTAGCAGCATCCTCCAAGCCTCCACTCACCATCGCCATGGGACACCCTGCTTTGTTCTTCCTGAAACACAGCAGTGGAACTTTTCTAGCAGATGGAAGTGAGAACTTGCGGGATGCAAGGGGAGATGCTGGCAGAGCCCTGTTGCAGAGAGCCAGGAGAGATGTCTGACTCAGTGACACCTGACAAAAATGAAGTCCTGTGGCTTACATGGACACGAACCCAAGGCTTCTCAGGGAAACACTCAGGCGCATCACAGAGACATCCTGACAGAGGATTTGCCTTGAAAGCAGATACCACCCAGAGACCCAGACAGGTAAAGGGATGTGGATTGGTGCCATCCCTAGCTACATGGGCATGGGCAGAGATCCTGCAGGGGCCCTGGACTTTGATCCAGCCCTGAGGGATCTCGGCAGGAGGCAATGTTTACCACACCACTTCAGTGCCAGCTCTACATTGTCCATGGCATGAAATGACTGACATGCTGGCGCACAAAGGTAAAAAAGGACAGATTGATTTATTGATCAAGGAAAGACACAGTCTCCTTGACAGAGATGTGCTGTCAAACGATGGCAGGACGTGCTGCTAAAAGCCTTCCAGATTGATTACTTTACCTGCCACCTGATCCTTCATTGCCCTGGGGTCTGGCAGGTGAAGAGCAAGGGAAGATTTACACATGGCTGGGAGTCAGGACAGGGAAACACGCAGGAATGAAAGCTCTAGGGGTCTGGCCAGGAGACAGTGACCCTCCTCATCTCCACCTGCCACAGGGCTAAAAGGTCCCTCAGCCCATGGGCAGCCAGGGTGGCAGGAAGACCAGCGAAACCTCATTGTGCAGCCAACCGAAAGTGGCACTGTGGCAGGTAACACCTGCACATCCTGAAACGCTGCCATTTCCCTTCCCCATCTGTTCCCTACTCTAGGATTAAATCACTCCTGTCTGTATAATTATATGGCCTGTGCCTGCCCCAGGGATTGTGGAGAGTGCAGCCAGGCACTTGGCCCGGCACTGCTGTCAAACCCTGCGATGCAGGCACTCAGCCCACTGCAGGAGGTAATACTACAGCCCACATCCCAGCACAGGACATCAAGCTGCAGCACCCATGGAAAATGGCCACTTTGTCAGCTGCAGCATGGCACTGCCAGTCCATGAGGGAGCTCTGTTCTGGGGGCTGCTCTCCTTTGTCGCTGCCCATGTGCCCTGGGGCACCTAGAGCAGCTCTCTCTTAGTGTGGGCTATGACAATAAACCTAACCTAAGGAGAGAAGAACATGGAATAACCATTTGCTTGACCTTCCAGGGTCTAATTTAATATTTCTGCACTGGCTCCCACTCAAGATACACTCTTGGTTAAACAGAATCTTCCCCTACTTGACAAGAAGTGTGACTGAACCTTTCTGTCACCTTGCTCAGGAGACAGCCTGAGCCACATTAGGGAAGAGGCAGGGCCTTATCACAGCAGCAATTCGAGGCAGACTGGTTGTGACATGTCATGGATGCACCACTCAGCACCACATCAAACCCCAAAGCTACTCGGTGGCCAGGTCCCAACTTTGCTGCACAAACACACTGAGCCAAGCACGTCACAAATTTGTAATGAGCTTGTTTAGAGAGCTGTAGCATGAGATAGGCAGTAGAGGAGAGACATAACAAAGAGTGTCCCTTAAATGATTCAGTGCTGCCCAATTTACCAGGCACAGAATGTTGGGAAAATGCCTCTCCAGAGCTGCTCTCATACCTGTTAAAGGGCTTGATATTCCCAATACATGGCAGCTCTATCTTAATTCTGTGGACAATCTGACCAGCTTTGGCTGCGCACCAAATCCAGATGGCTCGCCACCTCTCTTGTGGAAAGTGTAAATAATACAGCAGACCAACCACAGGAAAAACAGTGATCCCAAAAAGGCAGAGATGTGAGAGGCTAATTTGACTTTTGAACAAGCATCTAAATTAACATCCTCCTAACAGCCTCTTTTTTGGACTGCAGCAAATGTCACGAATGCTTGAAGAACACCCAGCCCAGATGCACTGGGAAAGGCAGGAGTACAACAGGAGGTGGAGTGAGGAGCAGCTGTGCACTAGACCAGGCAGGATAACATTTTGATGGACACAACTGATGTCATCTATCTTTACTTCCGTAATTCCTTTGACATGGTTCAGGCCAACATCATGTTGATAAATTGGAACAATTTGGGTTTGATGGATGGAATATTAGATGGATAAGGAATTGGAATAAGGATGGATGGAATAAGTTGCACTCAATGGCTTGGTGGTCCAAATGGAGATGAGTAACAAGTGATGTTCCTTGAGAGGCCAAATCAGGCCTGGTACTGTTTGACACCTTTATTAATGACACAGTGGGGTCGAGTCCACCTCAGAGAGTTTGTACATGACAGGAAGCTGAGGGACGCTATCCACAAGGACCTTGACAGGTTTTTAAGTGGGCCCATGAGAGCCTTATGAAGTTCAACAACGCCAAGTGTAAGGTCCTGCACCTGCATCGGAGCAATCTCCAGTATGAATACAGATTGGAGAATTAATTGATTGAGAGCAGCCCTGTGGAAAAGGACATGGGGCTACTGCTGAAAAAAATATTAGATATCAGCCAGTAGTGTGCTTTCCCACCTCAGAAAGCCAATTGCATCCTGAGCTGCATCAAAAATTGGGTCACCAGCAGGGCAAGGGAGGTGATTTTGCCTCTCGACTCTGCAACCACCTCTGGGGTCCTCGGCACAGAAAGACATGAACCTGTATGACTGAGTCCAGGGGATGGCCACAAGAAGGGCTGGAGCACCTCTCTATGGAGAACAGCTGAGAGACTTTGGTTTGTTTAACCTGGAAAAGATAATGCTCCAATCACACCTTATTGTGGCCTTTCAATATATAAAGGGTGTTTTTAAGAAAGATGAAGAGCAACCCTTCACCAGGGTCTGCAGTGACAGGACAAGTGGCAACAGCGTTAACCTAAATAATGATCCCATCCAACACAAACCATTCTGTCATTCTGTGGAATTCTCTAACCCCTTATGCTGGAGTTCAGTTTGGCCCTGAGATGTGAGATCATCCCCCAGCCCTGGGACTGAGCAAAGCAGCAAAAAGGAACAGTATCAATAAGAAGAATCATAATTCTGTTTCTTCTTTCACTGGCACTTCTATTCAAAGAACTTGAAATCTTTTTAAAGTAGTGTGAGATTAATCTCATTCATCACCTCATCTCATTCCCTCCACATGTCACAACCCAATTTCACCCTGAGCTCATACATATGTACAGTTAAGCAACAACCAATTTTATGGAAAGAAGATGGTGATTTGAGTGTTTCTGGTTTTGGAGGGTACCTGGATATCCAGAACAGCTGCTGCATCACAAAGCTATGGCCCCATGTTTGAACTACAGCATCTCAGCACTTCATGGCAGAAAGAGCTGTGATTTCCTGCCTGGGCCAAAGAAATTGGACCAACAGCTTCTTTCTCCAAAATTTCTGTAGTCAAATGTATTTTGGATCTTGCAGCCCTTTGGCTCTAGAGCTGGAGAAAGAGGTAACAAAAGGAAGTCAACTAGAAATCTGCCTATTCACAAGAGAAATAGAAGGGGAAAAAATATGGTAAAATTTCCCTGCAACAAAGTAATGTTTTGCCTGTGAAGAGATTTCAACTGATAATCTTGGAGATGGAAGAACAGGAACAGAGGGAGACATCTGTCATCATATTTAATGGTGCTTCTTGTTGTACAGTTTAAATAATTAAAGAAGATTCATCCAAGTAGAAAGAAAGATAGGATTAAGAAAAAAAAAAGAAAAATGGAAAAAAAAGATCCTAGGCAGTTGTGTAACTATTTTCCCCCTGGGCCTGGGAAATGTTTCCACTAAGTAATCCAAGACACTGCTTAAGATTGAAACTATTGCTTGCTAGGAAAAGGGAGGGAGGGCAGAGGGAGAATACTGCAAAAGCATTTGACTACATCTGCTACCCACTCATTATTGTAATAGAGAGAGGTAGGGATAAATCTGACTGCATGTGTGAGGGCAGCAATTGGTTGTTAGGTTTCAAAGATGCTATTACACCCTGGAGGAGCAGGGACATACACAGGTGACATTCACCAATTTCAATGGGGTGGAGGGAAATCACACACTGGAATGAAGTTAATAAGCAATGCAGAGGGCAGGGTCCATGATTGCCAACCTGATTTCTATAATTGGTGTGATTACTACTATTGTAACTTAAACACAACAGCAAATCACTTGCTTAATTGAATTTTCTTTCTGTGTGTGGCTGGGAAGGGGGAGGACACAGAGGAGGATGCAAATTTCTCCCACAGCTGTGCGTGTCTTCTCAGCCATGAAACAAGCAGAGGGGTCCTGGTGTTGGGGGGCAGCCCCAGGGGCAGAAGGGGGAGGTTAGAGGGGCCTAAGGCAAGGCTTTACATGCATGATTTTCACGGAGGATGATGCTCTGTGTTTCTAAACAGTGCCAACACCTTCACTGCACTGAAAGTGACAATTTTGCACAGGACTTAGTAAATGCCTCACAGCACACCATGAGATGACAAAGCTTCTCACTGAACTCCTGGGGGGTCAGGCAAATGGCTTCCAGTGCCTCCAGTGCCTCCACTCTCAAGTACATCCCGTTCCACCACCAGCAAAAACCAGAAAGGAATATCTTTTAGATCAGCCTGTGGGATCTGTTTATTCTCCCCAGCATTTTTTTCCCTAAAAGACATTTGCAACAGCCAGGAGACTCTTCAGGAAAAAAAAAGAACACATTGGCCTCTGAAATGCGAGAAAAAAATGTGACCTAAACATATGTGTTATCTCTGTGTCATGGCACAAAATCTCTGCAATATCTTACCTGGAGACTCACACAGAGAGGACAGGAAAACAGAGCTGCTCATGCCCTCTATACCTGGACTGGAGTGGGCACCTACTTGCCTCATTAACTGTTTTCAGGTGATAACTCATCTGTTTTCAAATGCTATTTTAAACTTGTCATTACAGACAGACTCATCAGCACGTTCATACTTTGGCAGGCTGAAGAGTAGTGGGTTTTTAACAGGACCGAGCAGTATCTTGTATCTGGAGATTTTGTGAAGGGTGTCCTGTTGAGGGACAGTATAGGCAGATTTAAGTGTGGATCTAAAACTTTTAGGTCACCCTGTCTCCCCTGTGAGACTGAAACCACAAAAATGTCTGCTGAATTGATTAGAATTCAGTGCACTTGAAATATTCCTAATTCCCTGGATGAGAAACCCTCAGGTCTGCTCCAGAAAAAAAAAATTAAAGAAACAAACACAACACAAATGAGCAGCAAATTTTGCTATGCCCAAGACTGCAATATCACAATACACTTCTTTCCTTAGAGTTTTTCATGCATGTATTTCACAGCATGCTACACAAATAGAGAAGTATTGCTTTTTGACAGGGATCCTGAGACATATACAGATGCAGAACCCAGAACTGCAGGCAGGGCTTTGAGCAACACACCATTCTTCTGACCATAGCCAGACCTTGGGCATCTGTGTAACTTATTAAGTGCCAAACTTGATGTCCCTGTCTCATGGGGGCCTTATTAATGAGTATGTTGAGTACAGCAAGACAAGAAGGACTTGAGGCATAAATGAAACCTTGCAGAGGGTCTTTCCATGAGTCTTTGGGTGGAATTTTTGGAAGTTCCACAATTTGTGGAAGTTCCACAACCCCAGCCCTAGAAGTCATTGTTTATTTTTCTTTTTAAACTTGCCTGAATCTAGCACAGAAAACCAGGGAATGGGGAGGGACTCTGGGAAAATATGATCCCTGATCCCTTCAATAATATATCTCCCCTACAGCTGCACAAAAATAAAATATTAATTTATCTGATTTGAAACAGAAAGAAGGACAGAGCAGGAAAAATTGGCTGGGGCTATGCAATGTTTTCCATCACATATTTATGCTTATGTTCATACATAATGCTTCCATGTATCATCTGTTACCTTCCACTCCTATATCTGCCTGTCACTCCATTGTTTCCTTCCTTAAGAAAGGAGACCAGAAAAACTCTGCTGTGGCTATCACACTGGGAAAGGGCAGTAGTGGTAAAAATTATTTTTCCCTGAGAGCCTTAGGTTATATTTTCATGGACTTCATCAGAATTCTTACCTATCTGACTGTCACATCAAGCCTTCTTCATGCCCTGAGCTTCTAAGAGGACTGAAAGTGAGGCTTATGAGACTTCTTTGTTACCTAGAGAAGGCATGATGAGTTTTGGAAAATAAGCCACTTTCACACCATCCCAGCTCAAGGAAAAATGTTAATATGTCTTGATGGGATACTAAAGTCTTTATGATGGTATAAAAGCACTAGGAAGAGACATAAGTATGAAGCATGTCTTTCAGATCAGATTTGGGAAATGGGCCTCCAGTAATGTTAGCATTTCAGTTGGGAAATGTGCAAATACAGGCCATTTATCATCTTCAGGTTTTTCACTCTGTCCAAATAGATATCTGTCTAAAATAACATGTTCTAAACCCCAGCACTCTCCACTCCACAGGAGAAAATCTCTGTCATTCTACAGAGTCAGCCCAGTTTATCCCCAAGGTTATGGGGAAAAACACCTATTTTTCTTTATTTATCTCAATTTTGAAATAGGAAAAGAGCCCCAGGAAAGTCCCACTATTAACAAATAGGGCAACAAAAAGGTAACAAAACTAATGCAAAAACATTTTTCTTTCCCCACAGACTCAGCTCTCCTGTATAAAAATTTTCAGCCTGCCCATCTATTCCCATCGGAGAGAATCCCACTCCAGCTGCACTAGCACTCAACAAATGGCCTGTCAAACAGATGGGCTTTGCAACAAACTCGTTAGGTCTTTCTTTTTAAAGACACCACTACTGCATGGCTAAGTTTGGCTTCTGTTTCACCTAGTTTTCAGAAGGGCACATGCATGCAAACATATCTACGGTACAAAAAAACCTCCCCATTGCTAAAACATTAAGACTGAGAAATCAAGCTCAGATGCCAAGGCATTCCATATGTTAAAGTTTCTCCTGCACCATTAATTCTAGGCCATTGTACATCCTATTTATCACACATTATAGATGAAATTGTACATTTCACAGGTAAAAATAAGAACAGAGAACCTATATATATTCTAGTGTGCGATGCAATCAAGTTAATGTTGCAGAAAAAAACCAAGCTCTTGGAATATTCTCAATTCTATCTTAGATTTATATTCTTAATATTACATTACATTGTTACCTTATGCTTCCACCTATATCTTTGTTGTATCTATTTCTTATCTTTCCCTCATTTTATGCATAGTGTCTGCAAAGGCTTACACAGGCACTGAATTTGTATGCACTGTAAGAATCCAGCAGAGGGTCAATGCTCAACATTTTGACTGTAAACTTGCTGTTTCTGGAACTCTCCTTATTGTGTATTATTAGAGGACTCTGTTGCCTGCATTCCTGACTGATATTTGGGAACTATTTTTTCCACAACAGCACTTTTGATCAGTTATAATTGCAACACACTACTAAGCAGATTCTTAATGCCTTGTAGGATCTGGACTTTAGATCACAACCTTTCTGGGGACAAGACCAGTTCTTTGCTATATCTTTGCACACTGTTAATAATGACACCAAGGCTTCTAAGTATCATTACAAAACACACAGTAAGCTAGTGCTTCAGCTAGGGACAGGTAAGAGATTGCATTTAGGTTCTACTTTTCTTCTTTTTAATGGCAAGAAGAAAAAACAAAAAACAACAATTATGCAGTTTCCATAACCTGAGGCCTTCAGCATCAGCAGAGCTTTAAAACTGTACAGTGTTTACCACAATTTTCTATCCCAGTTACTCCAGCCTCTTGATTATCTACATGCCAAGAGTGATGCTCAAGAGTGAAGGTCAGGCCCTGTGGAGTGTCCAAGATCTCCAAGAGTGGAGCAGCTGAGCACTTTGGCCTTGAGAACTTGTGACTCTCATCATGCACAGCTAATTGCCCTGAGCTTCCAGGGTACATCAGCTCCATACAGAGTCTCTGTGGGTAACAAGTCCTGGTAGATTCAGCAGTATGATTCTCCACCTGACTGCATGGCTGAAATAGCCTGGCAGTTAAAAGGTCAAGATGTTCACCTGTGCATTGCTTTGGTGTCCAAGTCAGCCACTTTTCCACATTCTGGGATGACTCTTTCAATACTTCTGAATAATGAAAATGCCAACATCTTTCTTAATCACAAGTAAGATGTTTGAACTGGGATGCTTCTGACGCGTCAGGATTCTGACACGCTGCTGGTACTGTGTGTAATTGCAGAAGTGAGCTGTCCTGTGCCATCAGGAAACAGTGATACACTGCAAGTCATGCCTGGATCTTCCAGCAGCCAGGCTAAATGTCTCACTTCTATTTTACATTCAGGGAACACTGCAGAGAGAAAGAAGAAAAGAAAAACAATCTCCATGAAAGAGAGCCAGCAAGTCTCTACCTGAAGCCAGACACGAGAGAAAATGCCCACAAAAGAGAGGGAATTTTCTGTCAGAAAAGATGCAGAATGCCGAGAGCAGGTGGCAAGAAAGATGCTGAAACCCAACATTAACGAGTGCCTTAAGAAACGTAATGCTGATGGATGGGTAGACAGATGCTAAATATGTAATCTCCTTGCAGATGGACAGTAACATGCAACAGAAACGCTATCAAGAAGGAAATGCTGCATGTTTGAGATATCTGTAAGCACAGGGAATCAATGAAGAGCTGTATCTTTGGCTTTTTTCCATTTGTGTCATGTTTAGCCTGAAACAGAGACCTGAGTTGAGTTACCCAGTTCATGCTCTCTTTCAGTCATTCCATTACCACAGATCTTCCTGTTCATGTCTGATAGTAAGTGCCAAAGAGGATGGATCTGTAGACATTTCCAGATTACCAGGGTGATTTGGGTGAAGAAAAGAACCAACCACCGGTGAACCGCCTTGGTCCAAAGGAGAGGATTAATTCTACCTTTCATGACTTCCATCCACTCATTCTCAAACATTTCCACAGTTTCAAGCCACATGGAGAAGTTGCTTTCTGACTAATACTAATGGAAACATCCCAGGAAAGTGTGTTCTCTGCTGATTTCCAGATCCAAGAGATGTCTTGATTAATTCTGAAAACTCACTGATATTTGGCAGTGTTTCAACCAACCTCTGAACTTTGAGGGCAGATGGAAAACACCATGATATTCCTTCAGCCACAGACAAACGTGTGCAAACCATCAAGACTCTCTAACATTTGAAAAGATGGCAAAAGCTACCAATCCAGTATGCAGCACTCCTTCAGAGCTTTTCCTCTGACACACACAAAAACTAGATGCATGGCAGAGGAGACGCATGTGCAGCAGCCAGCCTAGCAGAAAGATAAACCAAACAGCAGCTGAAGGACCATTTGTACTTCTGGGAGTTAAAATGTGTGGCTCATTGCTATCCACAAGCAAAACTCATCAATGTCATTAGCAAGCACAGCTCTGCTCAGTCAGATTGTGCTCATTCCACTGGATTTTTCAGTCTGTTTTCTTGTACACAATTACGTGGCCAGCAGACCCTAAACTTCCTGGCGTACATGGCTTTGTCTTGCCGAGAAACTTTGTCTGCACATTGTGTGGAGATGGGAGCTCAGGACGAGGGCAGCTGTAATCTGTTCCTATCTTGAAGTTAATGACGGATACCAGCCACTGCCTGTACCAGCTGGTGAATGCCCATGTGTCAGCAGAGCTGAGTGTGCCGGAGCTGCAATGATTTTTCAGAAGAGATAGTTTCTAGACAGAGCCCCTGCAGTGGTGTTGCCAGCGTCTTGCAGAACATGCTACCCTTGCCCAGTATGGACCAAGCCATCAAATATCACAGGCCTGGGAAAAAGTATTTTAAAACAGCCAGGGAGATACTGATTTGCCCATGTAACCCATCTTTCCCTAATGGGTGGTCTTCTCCAAACGACCCCCTGAGAGCAGGCAGTTAAATTATGCAGCTAATGGAGGCAGAGACGTCTATCAATTTGCTCAGCACCATAATCCCAAACTGTAAGGGAAAAAGATATCTGGAAAAAGATATAATCTGGAAGTTTAGTTCAGATCTCTCTTTGCATTTCTCCGCCTGAGACATCCCCTGACATAGCCTAAGAAGGAGAAGGTGGGTGGGCATAATCTGCTGTGGCTGTCCATCTGTCTTAGAAATGGAAGAAACCTTTTGTAGCCCTTCCAGACTCAGGACTCATGGAGAAAGAGACGGAAAAAAAAAAACCTNAAAAGAGAGAAAAAAAAAAAGAAAAGATAGTGGAGAAATGCAGGAGAAAACTAAGCACCAGAAAAAGCAGAACTAGCTGTGTGACAAGAATATTGGCAGACACAACAGTAAAGACAACACTTGTTTTTCCAGGTATTTTAAAGACTGCAGACTCTAATGTGTGGGCTTAATAACTCTTTCAAACAATCTTAAACCATTTATTTTTCTTATTTTCCTGCCTCTTTATCGATCCCTTTCCACTTTCTGTAGGTTTTGGAGCCTTTTTTAATTTTATTTTTATTTCTGGGTTTTTTAGTGAATCTTTTCCTTCCTCCTCCTCCTCTCTTATACAACACCTTCCCCCTTTTTTTCCAATGCTGCCCATTGTCTCACTCTCCCTGCCCATCAGAGGGATACTTGAGGAAGGCAGGGGAACACATCTGATCTGAACTTGTCAGAGAAAATTTGATAAATGTCACGAGAATGAAAGATGATAGAAATTTAAGAGGTTTCTCTTTCCCTCTTTCCAGTAACGGTGCCTGAGGAGCCATAGCCCCCCACTGCAGAGCTGACAAGCTAAACAGAGCTGAGAAAAGAACTGTCACTGTTTGGATGGGAGAAACTGCAAATAACAGCGATAGTGGCTCAGAAACTCAGCAGTGCTGCCACAGAATTTTAAGAGGGACATGCTGGGTGCAGTTTTGAAGGGTCCCCTCCATGAACATACCCTACGCTATGTTTTGAAAAGTGGCAGGCAATTGATGACCTTCATTTCGCCGAGTGGGTCTTTGAGTTTTCCTGCATGGCAAAGTTTTACCACTCACATGAAAGGTGTGATTTTGAGACAATATCCCTGCACCCATTAACCCCACTGTGTAACTCATCCTCCCTCACGAGCGGCCTCATTCACCTGAGCTGCTCCTGAGCAGCTTTCCCAACAGCCTGGGTAACCCCAATCCGTCACTGCAACGACAGCCACTAAAACTCACATCTCCCATTACACCTGCACGACCTGCCCACACAGATTGACCCTTAGGCTCTGGGGTCACTCTCAAAGATGGGATTCAACACCAATCCAAGAAAAGAAATCTGCTAATGTCGTGGATGTGCTGTAATCCCTCTGCTGTGCGTTGTATTTGTACACAACCTACCCAGCCATTCCTGGTGGAAGCAGAGGCAGCTGTATGTTGGTTTAGCTGATGTGGTGGGAGGAAATTCTCACTCTGTTAAACACCTGTTATATTCTGTCACAGAGGAGGCTGCACTTTGGTACCGGTACAAATATCACGCACGTCTGCTGTAAGGAACTTTGGGATCAATGAAATGAAATGAGCTACTGAAATATATGCTAATATTCCAACTAGATACATAAACCAGAAGACTGGGTGGTTTGAAATGCGGTTTATGAATATGCAACACTCAATTTAAAATAATTGTGCAGTTCAACAAATACAAAAAGGGAAAATTTGGGGACAGACTCTGTTTGGTAGTCTTGTTTAATTGGCTATAATTTCTACTTCGCAGCAGTATGGATTTTAAAATGTGTCATAACCAGAGTTGGGAAAGTTATAGAATCTGTATTACAGGAGAATTTTCCCCAGTTAAAACATGGTTGCTCTCACTATCAAAACCCCCTCTCTTTTGCATTTGCTTTCGGCACTCACGTTCAGCAGTTGGGAGCTGCTCCCATTAAATGCTGGCACAAAGCCATTTCTAGCTTGCCAACCCACGTAACGGTAAAGGGCAGAGAACAAAGAAGAAGCTCAAACATATGCGCACATTTGCATCGGAAGTTGTACTTTATATTGCACCAGACACTGCTGGTCACAGCAAAAAGAAAGAGCTCCCAAAATCTCCCACTGCAACTCTGGTTCCAAAGCAATCAGAGGAGTCAGTTGCATACACTTAACTGTGAAAAATGTTTGTGTGCATGGATGTAACTGGGCATGCATAGACGACCTCTAAACTACCACACAGCCAAAGAAATGCAGAGATGCTCAAATTTCCTGGGAGTGATGCCTGGGCACAAGCCTGGGGAGAGGAAAATCCTTTAGAGTTCCAAGTAGTCTTATATTCTTATATGTTCTATTTTCATAAATTGATTCCTCTTCCAGAGAGAGCAAAAGCCATTAGTTTTTTCATAACAGCCTCTGGCTACAGGAGATATCCTGGGCAAATCATGAAAACACGGGAAGAGAGGGTGATCTACCACAACTAAGGGAGATTCAATAGCAAATCTCTGATACTGGCTGCTCAACTGACTTAAGAAACATTAAAAGGAGGGGAAAAGCAGGGAGAAAAAAAGAAGGGGGAAAAAAAAGGAAAGCACAAAAAGAGCCGTACAAGTAAGCAAACAATCATTCCTTGAGTAAAGTCAAGGCAACTGCCCTTGGCTCACAGCCATTTGTTATAGATGATGCAAAACTGCAGAGCCAGTAAATCTCTGTGAATTATCCTTCCAGGTCTAACCACCAACTTGATGCTTTTCAAGGAAAGAGAGACCACCTTATTTACAAGAAAATAGTATGAAGCAAGTGGGAGACAGAAGGCAGCAGGCAAAGGGAGGAGAGGAGGTGATGATAGGCAGATTACTTTCAATGCCTAAGAATTAGGCTTTCATTTGTGCTGCCTCAGAGGACTTGGACAGGTGGACGCAGTGCTCTGTTGCCGATGGAGAAGCAGCCCCTGCAGCATCTGGGGTGTTTTTTACAGCATGTTGGTTTGATATGCTGCCTTCTGCCTCATTCTTCCACTTGTTCAGCTCCCTCTTTCCTTGATGCCACAGGTATGCTAATGGCATTGGGGATCTTGACTTCCAGGAAGAGCCACAAGACCTGTGAGACAGATGCTGCAACATCATTCGTGAAACTGAGTCAACTGCCATGCGTTGGAGATTTCCGGAAAGATTCAAGGTGCTAAAAGTGTAAGTTCTCACCGTACACTTTATTTGCTGGGAGAAAACTTTGCATTGCCATCAACACCAAAGTGATCTTCTCAGTCCTCTGCCATGACATATCAGCAACTAGAGAGGCATTTGCTGCAGACTGCTCTCTCCCTGCCTACCTATCCTTCCCGTTGGAGGATCCCACCTTTGTCTGGCTTACATACCAAAGTCTGTTTACTTGAAAAGGAGAATGAGGCAGGAGAGGAAATTCCTATCTATTACTGAGCTGTTAAGAGCATCAGTGAATATGCGCTAATAGTCTATTTTAACCTAATTTATTGTTGAACATACAATAACTGTCAGAATAAATCATTTGTAAAGGCCAACATAACTCCCCTGTATCATAGAGAGCAATGTTGCTGAAAAACACCGGCAGCCTTTGCATTGCTGGCATTAATTTTAAGCCTCCCTCCCCAAAAATCACAAAGAAAAAGGAATCTGCCCTTGCAAATGAATCTTCTGAAGACGATTTTGGGTCTCAAAATAATCTGTGTCCCCTAGTTTGTACAGCCTATCTGTCAGTTATTAAGTGCAGAAGGATTTTCAAGGGTTTCAGCTGCTCTGCCACCTCACTTTCTGCTTAACCAACCTTCTCTGCACCAACATCTCCAGCTCCTGCAGCCATCCCTAATATCACAGCCCCTAGATCTGAACTGTGCTCCTCTGGCTGGGGGAGGCATCAGTCCCTGTAAAGTACAGGTGGGCATTGATCCTGTTTCCCACACACTGAGCTGCCACCGGAGCAGTGCCCGTTCCCTGGGGCTCGCTCTCTGATTCTCCACAGTCATCCTGCCAACACTCAGACAGCTCTCTTGCCCAGGCAAACCAGTGGCAGGGCAGTGGGGACAGGAACACCAAGAAACAAAGAAGCCACAGCTGCCAGAGTGGAGGAGGATTGTTTGGACTGAAGCCAGGCAAATCAGATGATGAAAAACTTTTTCTAAGGGGAGGGGGGAAATCTCCCTAATCTTCCATTTGCTGGGCTTTTTGGCTGTGTTATTTTATTTTTTCTCTTGTTTTTAATCTTGTGTGTTTTCAATTTCAATCTCTCTTTCGCTCTGTCTCTCCTTTTTCTGAATATATGTATTTGCATCGGTGCCACAAGAAGCAGTAGAGATCTCTAGCAGAATAAACTCCTCAGTACAGCAACCTGATAGCTGAGGACATCAGCATATGGGAAATGCCACTGCTTTGAATATTCTAACCTTAGAATACTTCCCAAAATCTGGGCCACAGTTTTAAAAAGGTAGCATACATTCAAAACCAGAGTACTGCTTCCTCAGTAAGAATTCTTACATCTTATCCTGGTGCAATTTGAGACAGCATTTTTTGGCCAGGGCTTAATGGTGGGACATTTTGTGCTAATGATTTAATTGCAGGCACAAAATTGATGACCAGGCAGGGGATACAAAAATTGTAAAAATTGCATCTGAAAGCAAGGTCAGACCAGGACCAGGTGCTTTTTTTTGTTTTCTTTTTTTTTAAATGTGGAAGAACTAAGAACAAATTTTTAAAAAAAATTTGAACTGTAAAGACTGTGCCCAAATCAGAGCTTCTGCCTCCCACACTTCTGGAAATATATCAGTGAATAACACAATTTCATTACTGGGTAAAGACAAAGGGCTCTCTGGTACAACACCCCCATAAAGCCAGAACTGAACATCTCATATGATGCAAACCAACAAATCCTGCACTGCGATGCCACGATCAGCACCTGCAAAGGGGTGTTTGCACACCATAGGCTTCTGTTGGTCTCCAAAGGCAGCAGAAGCCAAAGGAGCCAGGCTGTGTGCATGGCAGGGTGCAAACATAAGGAAAAATGCTCTGGTTGCCCCAAATGCTTCTAAGGCCAGACACCTAGCACCTTACATTGGAAGAGCCTACAATCAATATAAATCATGAGTCATAGCGCACTTTTATTTCCTTCCGTTTCCTAACCACTTATCTGATTGCCCTTTGGCCAATATTCAATTAGGGGTTTAATTAGTTGTTAGCAGTAACTCAGTTGGGACACCAAAAAAAATAAAATTAAAGAATAGCTCCTTTGCTGCTGTGCTTTCCAATAGAGCAGCAGGATGAGGGCCACGGATGGCCAGCTCTCACCTCGTCCCTTCTGCTGACTCCTCAGATCTAATCACGCCACCCAGGGCTGTCCAGCTCTCCCAGCTCCCCAAATGGCCTTGCTCTGCAGAAGCTTGCAAACCAGAAAGAAGATTACAAGTCACCATTGCCTTGGACTACTCAGATCCCCCCTGCAGTCCTATGGCACAAGTGGAGCCACAAAAAGAGACCAAACCAGGGAGGCTCTTGAGCCCAAGCACACAGCAGCTTCATATCAGATAAGGATGCTCCTAATCCTCCTATTCCCATATCACCAGCTCAAACTCTCTCTTCTCCCATCCTCTACTCCCCAGTTTGACAGTGCAAGTAAACCCTAACCTGCAGCCACACCAGTTTATTAAAGTCCTTTCCAGTAAAAACCAATCCATGTGTTTACTCCAGCTGTGGCACAAACCCTGTCTGTGTCAGGCGGTGCCCTAATACAGATGTAACAGATACAGTGTTTCTTCCTGCATTTTTCACATTTGTATTTCTAAAACAGTCTGGCCACCTGCAACTCCTACCATTTTATCAGACACAGTGAAAAGATACATTACAGACACACGCTATTTTCTCTTCTGAGAACTTTGCTTTTGTTCTTTCTTGTTCTGTTGCTTTTCTTTGATTAAATAAAGGCATCCAGAACAGAAGTGTAGGTCTGCTCTTTGTGCTTGAACACAGACAAACAGCAATGTTGCCATGGATTTTTTTAAACTCCAAATGAAAATAAACAAACATATCTTGGCAGTGTTTGGAATAGAAGCTAGTGAATAATTCACAATGAATAATTGATTTGTTGAATTTAGCTTGGTTGGGTTTTTTTTTTGTTCCACTGGTGAAATGTGCACTACCAGATGGTGAGTTCAATAAATGTATTTGTTTTTCCAATTTATTTGATGGATTCCCCCCCACCCAGTTTCCCTCCCTCTCTAAGGTGAAGTCTGAAATTCCAGATGGTTTGACTAGTGGCCAGATAAGTCACAATGTATTGTTTCAGCCTCCTCTTTAGAAAGGTGGCAAGAGTGATAAGAGGAGTGGAAAAATGCATACAGGAAACAGGAATAAAAGGAGCGGGGGATGTTTGTATCAAAAAGAAGACAAATAAGAGGACGTGTGATAAAGTCTATGAACTAGTGAATATTACAGAGAATGGAGGTGAAGAGCTAGTTTTCTTTCTTTAGAATGCAAGAAAAAATGGGCAGTTAATGAAGCTGAAAGGTGGTGATTACAAATTTACTAGCAATTTCTTTTTAACAGAACACCGAACTTATGCAAGAGAAGTCACTGGCAAATTACATTAAAGCCAAGAGTTTAGTAAAGTTAAGCAAAGAACTGAATATTTACATGGGGAACCAAAACATCAAAATATAAACTACCAGGGCTGATGACATGGACTATATTACCTTATGGTTTAGGGAATAAACTAATCATTATTATTGATAAATATGTGATATTACCCACCAACTACACTGGTTCTCTTACTTTTTAATTGAAAATCTGATGCTGTTTATTCTGATAAGTCAAATCAGGGCTTAGGGGACTTCAAGACTGATTCTCTTTGACAATTGCTAACGTTGGCCAAATGAACAAATCCTTCTGTGTTGAATAGTCTCTGTGGAATTTCTACGATTCAGTTTCTATTAATATTTCCACAATGCTGAACTTCATTTTTTTTTCTTTTTTTGGCCATACAATTAAATTGGCCAAATATGTGCAGAGGGGGGATGTTAAAGTGGAATTAAGTGCAGCCAAAGCATAGTCACTGACAAATTTGATCTGATGTTCATAAAAGTACAGCTTGCCTTATTTACCAGCAAGTGCTACATGCTGGGAGAAAGCAGTTAGCATTTTGCACAGGGTGAAATCTCACTAATTACATTGATATTCATAGTAGAAGGGTGTTCTTTGACTTCAGAAAGCGTTCCTTTGGGGTAATAAAACTTAATTTTGTAAATGTTTACACAGGAGAGTCTGCAGTGCTCAGCCCAAACCTGCAGTAAGACACAAGCACCTGATGATCTGAAAGTGAGAGTTGGTTAGGAACAGAAAGCAAAGGCAAATCAAAGAATTTATGCTAACTGCAAAAAAACCAAACCAAAACAAAGCAGCAGTAGCAGAGAAAGGTACATAAGAGTTTAAAGATGTGTTTGTTCTCTTACGGGCCTGAATCTAATCCATCTAAAGTTTGTGGAAATTTCCCTTCTACTATGAGTGTACACAGCGTCATGTCTGAATTATTCCCAAAAGAAAATCCTACCCCATCATGTAACAAAAGTATCTCAAGTATCATGCTGGAATTTGGCTAAAGTCTGCAAAGAAGAGGCTGAAGTGAACCATATTATTCATCTCCACGAGTTCACAAATCACTGTTTTCAACGAGGCGATATCAAGGCCTCCATAAACCTCTGCTGTCCTTCTGCTCTGCTTCTGCTGACTCAAGCTTCTCTACCTATTCTCCTATGGGAGCTCCATTCACTCACATTTTCTATATTTCATTCATATTAGAACACAGAAATATAGGCTTATAAAATATATATATTTCTTTTATCTTTATTTTTTTTTATCTCAGCAGTTTCTGTGTAAACTCAGAGTGATCTAATGGGCATGCAGTGTACAAACAGAATGGAGGAGGGAGATGGGGATATTGTTATATAGACTATCAATCCCACCAAACACTATTTGCTCCAAACCCAGTTTCTCAGTTGCCTGTAAACAAGCTTTCTGTCTTGTCCCTTGAGGTCTTGCAGCATTCCTCCACTGCTGTCTTGCTTTCATCCTCATTTCCCACTCCAGTTTGTAAAAACTAACACCGCAGACCTGGCTGTGTGTGAGGGCACCAACAATGGGACCGATTTAGTGCAGATTTATTCCCTGCTGTTTTATGTGCCTTGAGCTCACACTTTAACTGTCTCTCACAATGAGATCCTCACAGTCCCAAAACTGGGCTGTTGCAGGGCTCTGGTTAGCCCCACTCAAGGGCCACTGTATCCAGGCATCCCCACACTAGAACTCAGGAGCTGCTTCCCATGGTACTGAGCCACCCTGTGTCCCTTCTCTTCCAGAACTTGGAGACCCCTGGAAATGTACTACACCTCCCTGCTTGTCAGAATTCTTCCCAAAGAAGAAGAGGGTTAGAGTGAAGAAAGATGTGCACCTATACCCCTCCTGAAAAGCTCACTGAGGACCCAGCCCAGGGCACAGAGCAGAAACCAGCCTTCCTAAGAACAAGACCTGCTTTTGAGCAGATGAGCCATAGACAATCTGTGCTAAACTTTCTCCTCGGGGACATCTGAGCCCCAGCAAATGCCTGGCTCACAGATGACATGAGTTTTCTTGGCTCAGCCATCTGGAAGGGTGCTGCTACAGGGCAGAATTAGGGAGCACGGCCAGAGCCACTCATTTTGCGTTTGGAAATAAGAGACTGCTCCTTCTAGCTCCAGACAGGCCGAGAAGGTCAAGGCATCAAGGCCCTTGTTTTCCCAGCTCCTTCAAGCTGACACCACTCTCATGAGCTGGCAGAGTACATTGCTCAGTTCCCACAGCAGTTTTACATGTCAGCTCCTAAGAAAAAGCTGCTTGTGTGCTCTGCTGTCACCCCCCAGGCCCCCAAAGCACTTTGGCTGCCTTGGACAAAAATTAAATAAATAAGAGATGCATAGAAGAGAAGCCCTTCAAAGACAGGCACGCAAGCAGCCAAGTTGTCAGGGGACTCCCTGCGCTGCTGCCCTCCCTTGCTTCCCCCTCCACCCTCTTTTATTTCCCTCAGCCAGCAAGGATGGTGTGGTGGGACTGGAATAAACCTGGCAAGGTCATGCTGTTTGATTTCAGTGCCAGTTCCAATTACATCCTGGCTTTTATAACCAAATCAAAAAAACCAAAAGGGTAAGAAAAAAAAATAGAGGGTGGGAGAGAGACAGGAGAGGCAGCAGCATGCAGCTGCAGGCTGGGAAATGACATTTCAATTTGTCCATTGATCCTTTCCCCCATGCCCCCATTTTTTTTTCCTTTTCTCATTTTACCTAAATTAATTAGCCTGTTTATCATGTGGAAAGACTGCAAACAGGGCAGCCCAGATATGGGCTGAGCTGGAAAAAACCCTTCTTTCTGCTTGGCTATGGGCACCAAAGATGTGGCCACAAAGCATCGACAGCCAGGTGGAAGAAATGTCTTCATGTGTTGAATTCTTAGGTTTCAGGTTGTCCTGGAGAGATCACAGATGTGCTTTCCAGAGCACCTATGCACATGAAAAGTAAGTAGCTACCTTTCTTCATCAGTTTAGACTTTTGTCCAAGCTTCGGAAATAAGGATTATAAAGGCATTCAGCTAAATGAAAAGCTGAATTCAAAGGTGCTGGAATACCTTTTTTCTGCATTTTTCCCCCTCTCCACATGTTACATTATTAGACTTTGGGACTGGAAGCTAAAGGAAATAATTGAAAGGAAGACTCTCACAGTATTCCAGAAGGGGCAGAAATGAGACACATCACAACATCCAGAATTGTGACAATAACTGACAGCGTATTTTTGAAGATACATTAAAGCTTCAGAAAGTAAATTATCTCCTGACTCTCATTGCTAGGGATGAGACTTAGCATGGGACCAGATTACCCAAATGTGCCACCTTCCTCCTTTTCCCTGACGTATCTGCTCTCAACCATCATGACAGCTGGGTTTCTGAATCAAATGATTAACAGATCCAACCCAAACCTCCATGTCAGACCTCCCAGCCTATGTAGTACCAGCTGCAACATGGAAGAAGTGAAATTCCTGGAAGTGTTCTCAAGATCTTTTCAGCTCTTGGCAAAGTCTGCCATGATTGTCCTACGTATGATTCAAAAATGCAGGCACTGCTGTGAAGAGGAAGCTACATAGTCCAGCTTGAATCTTTGATTCTGGCCTGTGGCTCAGTTCCTCCAGAGTTGAGGATGACTGCAAAACTGAGAACTCTGAGAATTTCGTACCATTTGTCTGTAGCCCAGGAAATTTCATGATGACAGGCTTCTTCACAGGGCTTCCTCAAACTCTAATTATCACAAGCAATGGGTGTTTTCCAAAGTCTCTAGGAGAGTACTGCCCTACCATCACCCTGCTAAGCACCACAGGATCTCTGCAGTAGTGACATACCTCTAGCACACTGAACATTAATTCTCTCCTCTCACACCCTAATGAGAAAGAACATCCTCAAATGAGACACCTGAAGAGTTAGACAAAACAAGCAATGTGATTTAAAAGCAAAACAAGGGGCTAAGAACAGAGTGGATGCAAGTGAACACAACTCTGCTGAAGTCTAGACAGTTTTCTCAGGCATACATTCAGCTCCAAACATTTTCAGGTATTCAGTATTCAAGCATTCTTCTCCCAATCTTCTCTTCTTTTTATCCATCCATATCTATGCAAATCTCATTTCTTCAATCCAGCTCACCACAATAAGTATCTCTCTCACACACATAAAGCCTAAATTTTATCAAGCATTTTATTTACTTCTGTCCCAGTGGAGAGGAATAAAAATTGAGAGATATAGAAAAAGAGAGAAGAGATTACTGCTGCCTCTTTTTTTTTTCATAATTGGCAGGTACTAAGACATTTCCATTATCGGCACAAACAAACAAACAAACAAAAAACCCATGGCAGATCAACCCAGCAGCAGCAGCAGCTCCAGGTGTGGACTCCAGGTGACAACACTAGCTACGGGCAGTGGTGCCTCTGTATGCAGCTGACAAAATGCAGCCCGCAGACTCAGCAGAAATGGAGGCAGAAACCATCATTATCCACTCAGATCCTACCAGGGGGCCAGGCCCTCACTGTGCCGTGATGGGTACGCAAATTAAGTTAAAGAAAGACCCCAAAGAACTCATCCACAGCATGCAAGGAAGGACAAAACTGGCAGGGAGAGGAGGAGGGAAGGAGGAAAGGCAGAGTGCCTGCCAGCTGTGTCACTGTGCTTTGGTGTTTGCTCTGCTGAGAAGCAGGAGAGGGGCAGGTTGGCACAAAGGACTGAGAAGGAGCTGTATTGTGGCCTGAGGAAGAAGTACAGACAGCAAAAAAACCTCAACTGTGTTTGAAATAGTGCCCACACACCTTCTAATTCTGTATTCATAGCATGGCTGGATACTGCATCTCTCCTGCTGGTCATAGCCAGGCAGCAGGGAGCTGTGAACCTCCTCTCCTTCCTCACACGGTCTTCGCACTGCAGCCATGGATGGGATGTTGTCACTTACCCTCCTGCACCCCGCACAGTCCAAAGCTGAGCACTGGGACTGCTAGTTTACTGGGACCATAGCATGGTGCCCATCCCTGCTGCTACTCAGCTCTCCTATAGGGACAGGTTTTTTTCCCCAGAAAGCACAATACAAAACACCCTGCTTCCTTCATTCTTCATTAAACGCTGTCTGGTGTTGCTCAAGAAAAGCTGTGTTTAAAACCTCTCCAGTGGAAATGATGCCGCCAGCAAGCCTGAGATAAAAATCCCCATTGGGAGCTCAGCCATGTGTGCATGGCCAGCACACCAGGGCCCCCTCCCAAAGGGCACTTATCCCCACCTACTGCAGAGGAGGTGCTTTTGCTCCCAGCCCTAGCAGAAGTGCCACTTCTGCTCTGCACAGCCAGGTTTGTTACCCAGATACTCATCCCGTGGGACAGCTCAGGAAGGGTTATTGCCATCGGAAAGCGAGGCGGGAGCCATTCCTTTCTCGAGTTGCATCCCAGTTACTCCCCCCAGACCTTGCCACCCCACGCAGTCATTCCATGACTCATCTTCCCAGGAGTGCAATGCAGATGATGGTGTTCCCAGCCTCAGCTTCAGCTGCAAGCCTCTTTGATCTGCTGTTCACAAGACTGATATACAGGTCAGTCCCCCTCCTCTTTCCTGCAACTGAAGTTTTGTATCCAACCCTGGAGTCATCCAGTGCTTTGGAAAACTATGATGTGCTCCAAAGCTATTGCAAAGCAAGATGGTACTAGTAAGCAGTTCTCAATAAAATTGAAAGTTAACACTGCTTTATCTTTGACTTGATCAAAAACCAATACATACTTAAATATTTTTCGCCCTTAAAAACTCTCCCCAGAGATGTGAAATCCTGCTGAAAAACATTTTCAGACCAAAAGAGGTTGTTTAGCATAAAAAGATGTCTCCACCACCACACATGCATGCCATTTTACTGTAAAACTTTGTGTTTAATGCCAATACATATAGTTTGCTAAAGGTCAAAGAAAAGTGATAAAAAATCTGCAACTAAATAAACACTCAAAATAAGGAGCTGAACGTTTAGACATACATTTGCTCAGAATGTACCTCTCATTGTGCGGACATGGTTATACACCTGAGCCCTGCTACATCTTTCAAAGAAAAGGACAGAATGTTTTTCCTCTTCTTGCACCACAACATTAATGAATTAAAGGATGTTCCAAGACATCTGATCTCATTGAGACACTTTCAACATTCCTTGTTGTCTCAGGGCACTCTCTTACAGCAATGTTGAGCACTCAGAAGACATCAACAGGAGGTGTCTGGTTTGAGGACCCACTGGACTTTCATCTTCTCTATGTTTCAATCCTCCAGTTTTTCAACTCCTTCCTTCTCCCTCTCAGCTTTCCAGGGAGAGGTAAGAAAACTGGAGGAACTACACTTCTTCCCCAAAAGATTTACCCTTCCTTTGAATGGGGAAAGAAAGGAAATTATCATGGAATATGCTGAATTAGAAGAGATCATAAGAGTTCAACTCTGCCCTGCACAGGACCACCCCCAAGAATCACACCATGTGCCTGAGAGGATTGTCCAAACACTTCTTGAGCTCTGTCAGGCTTGGTGCTGTGACCACTTCCCTGGGAATCTTCTTCCAGTTTATTCTCTTGTGTCCTGCCACTGGGCACCTCAGAGGAGAGATCAGTGTCTGTCCCTCCTCTTCCCCTCACAAGGATGTTGTAGACTGCCATGAGGTCTCCCCTCAGTCTCCTCTTCTCTTCCAGGTGCTTTTCCACACCTCCCAAAGTAATCTTCTCCATAGCTTTATCAGGCACTGAAGTGAGACTAACAGGTCTGTAGTTTCTGGGATCCATCTTTTAGGCCTTCTTGAAAATCAGGACAATGTTCATCACCTTCCAGCCAGCCAGGACTTCTCTGGATTCCCAAGACTGCTCAAAAATCATTGAGAGAGGCTTAGTGATGACATCAGGAGCTCTTCAAGGATTCTTGGATGAATCCCATCAAGCCCCATGGATTCATAGAGATCCAGCTAGAGCAGCAGATCCCAGCATGGTTCCCTCACACTTACTTGGACCCTTGTTGATCCTCTCGGTGTCACTCAATCTATAGACATGGAGTTCTAAGAGGATCTAAATTATCCAACCCCATGAAAAAGCCATTTCCAAACTTTACTCATTTCTTCGCATGTGAGTACTGCCAACTTACACCCATTAATGCAAACAGAGAATTAAGGGGAAATAGTTGTACAGGTGTCTAAGCTACATCTCTGAATGTGACAGAAGCAGCACAGACCAGAGACTACAGAATTAATGTATGATTCACAGAATTGTTAAAACTTTCTGTTGTTTATATGAACTTAAAAATCTTTTGAGCTTTCTCTCAGACCAGCAATAACAGACCTACCTAACTACACGGACAAACATCAACAAGACTCCTCAGCCCTTCCATTTTTGTAATAAAAGAGAGTTCTTCTCTTTCTTCTTTCTTCTTAATTAAATTTTTGTCTTCTCTTATTACCCTGGGCTGTTGCTTTGTGTCTAAAGCAGTTCTGTTCTGGACCACAGAAACAATAAAAGAATATGCACTCCATGCCCATGCAAGGCCTCTGAACTGTCAGAGCTCTGCTAATAAAAGACAAAAACAAAAAATGTACCAAGATCAGCCTGCTTCTACTTCAGACTTCAAGAGAGTCCAGATCATTATAAATGGGGTGGAGAAGGAAAAACAGCTCAGAGCATCACAGTAGCTTACCTGTCTACCAGAGACCACAAAACACTTTCTAATACTAATGAATGAGACTTTCTAGCTCCTTCTGAGATGAATCAGCATTGTTATTGCTCCAGAAGAGATGAGGAAACTGAGGCATTTGAGAGGGATGCAATCTGTGCACAGCCTGAGCCAACAGCCTGTCCTGAGCCCCAGGCCATCCCGCTCCCCTAAAATGGACTTTTTGAAACCAGAAAAAAGTTACTCCCAACTACAGCAGGCCAATACCCCACACAGGCTGTGAAGCAATCTACTGAGCCAATTAACCTCTGTGCACGATCAGAGCCTCCAGGAAACAGGGACATGGGGTAGAGCATTGAAGGGAAGAAAAACACAATCCCACACAAAAGTCTTGAGTGGTCTACCTTGTCTGTGGGTGCATGGCTTAATTTTCTCTCACTCCATTGCTCGTTGAATGGAAACCACATACAACTTACTACTTCACCTCTGAAACTACGAAAGTATTTCCTTCCTCAGCCTGTTTCTTCAGGGATAATAAGAGTTATTAGGGCCAAGGGAATGTGAGGGATCTTTTGAGGACAAATGTTAATGAAAGGGTGACAAAGTTTGTTTTACAGCTCTTGGAGTACATTCTGCTCTAAGAATGAAAAATTGCCCTTCCAAATGGTTGATTTGACCCTTTTCAGAGGCATGATTATTCTAAGGGAAAAAAAAAAAAGGGGGAAAAAAAGCCACAAAATATATGCATCAAATGCTCTAGAGCAGTAGTCCTGGCTCCAGCACATAAAACATTTGTTCTGCCACAGGACAAAGTGTAAATCCCATTCTTTTTTCCAAAAAAAAAAAAAAAGGGAAGATGAAAATCTCCTAAATGATTCAATATTTTATACACACTCGGTATACTGCAGCCTTGAAAAAGATGCCGCAGCATGTCGGGCTTTGGAGACTCTATCTTGCTGCAGCAACTGAAGAAGAGCAGTTTTAACACTGACATAATACTCAGGCATGTGTTTGTTTGGTGGTTATCCACAGCCAGCATTAGGGTGCTGGGGAAAGTGTTCTTGGCAGTTCTGCATATGCACAGGTTTCGTTCCTAATGGGCTGTACTCCATGAACACACATTTTCCAGGCTATGTCTGGGTGTGATCCGCTCATGCTGCACCAACTGGGGTGCCAGAGCTCTGTGCATGCTTCTGGCTTGTGGCTGTGAGCGTGCTCCCTGCATGTGTGCACGTGTGTGCACGTTGTGTGCACGTGTGTGCATGCGTGTGCACGTGTGCGCAAGTGTGTGCATGTGTGTGCATGTGTGTGAACGTGTGTGCACGTGTGTGAACGTGTGTGCACGTGTGTGCACATGTGTGAGTATGTGTGAGCATGTGTGTGCATATGTGTGCACGTATGTGCACGTGTGTGAATGTGTGAGCATGTGTGTGCACGTGTGTGCACGTGTGTGCATGTGTGTGCATCTATGTGAACGTGTGTGAATGTGTGTGCATGTGTGTGAATGTGGGTGCATGTGTGTGCACGTGTGTGAATGTGTGTGCACGTGTGTGCATGTGTGTGAATGTGTGTGCATGTATGTGCACGTGTGTGAATGTGTGAGCATGTGTGTGCATGTGTTTGTGCATATGTGTGCATGTGTGTGCATGTGTGTGAATGTGTGAGCATGTGTGTGCATGTGTTTGTGCATATGTGTGCATGTGTGTGCACGTGTGTGCATGTGTGTGCACGTGTGTGCATATGTGTGCATGTGCATGTGTGTGCACATGTGCATGTGTGTGAATGTGTGAGCATGTGTGTGCATGTGTGTGCACGTGTGTGCATATGTGTGCAAATGTGTGCACGTGTGAGCACATATGTGCATGTGTGTGAATGTGTGTGCACGTGCTCTGGGCTCTCGAGTTCTGTTTCTCGCTGTGTATGGAAGCGCACTGCGAGTGCCCTGGTTTTGCAGGGTTTGCTAAGGCATGCTGTCATTTTGTTCTCAGCTGACCCCAGTGACAACCACCAAGACAGGCCTTCCACTCCTTTCATCTGCTACAAGCACTGCCAGAGCTGGCATTTTATGCAACAACATGTCCTGTACCAAAGATTGCCCCTACTCTGCACACCACGTCCAGCCGCCCCTCAGACAACACCAACCCAGACCTCTGTTAAGTTCCATTTAAGTCCCTCCTCAGTCCCAGTTCCAGAAACAAACATTGTCCTGGGCACATCTGTGGACAGTAGCCCCTGTTCTTCATGCCCTCACACTCTTGGGTACAGTTTTCCAGTGCTGCCTGGAGGAGACTGACCAAGGGACCAGGAGGTGAATAATCAACAGAAGAGTCCACCCTGGGTCATGCTGAACAAAGATGCTGCTAGCAAGAAACTGCCATAAGCTGTTGCTAGATGACTCTGCTTCATGGAAGGACATCTCCCATACTCCCACATGTACCACCTCCCTACCACACCCTACCATGACTCCCTCTGTCATGACTAGAAAGATGAAGATCCAGCCAATGGAAGCAGCCAGGAAACCTTGCTCAGATTATCAGCTCTGGTAGAACAGCGGTATAAGCAACCTAAGCTTTGATATGGTGGTATGAGATACAGCCTTGAGGCAGCAAAACATTCAAACTGCAACATAAAACATAAAAAGTAATTTCTGATGTGCAACTCTTGTCTTTTTTTTTTTTCTTTCTTTTGTACCCCCTCCACTATTCCAAATCAGGTTATGACTCTTACATATCACAGTAGCTGTTAAACTGAACTGGGATCAGAGGAAATACCTCCCACTCACAGTCATCCAGTAAGTCCTATCAAGTCCATCTTCTACATCACAACACAGAGCAAAGGTTGGCATTCAGTATAGAAAAAAAGGTGTGCTCTCCTTTGCAGAACTCTGTTCAGTTTATGTGGCAAGGCTGAGAGGGAAGGGAGACTGCAGAAGTGGCTTCTGTGAGAAGAGCGCAGGAGCTGCTCCCATGTTGGACTAAGCCTGGTTTATCTGGCTCCAAAATGCCCTTCCAAACCTGTCACTGTCCAAAGCTGAGTCAACCAGTGACGCAGGTAGTGCCTCTGCAATAACATAATTAAGAAAGAGTAAGAAATAACTGTTCAGCATCTGCAAGAGGAGAGACAGTGTAAGAAAAAAAGCCCTGCACACACCAAGGCCAGTGAAGAGGGAGGGGAGAAGGTGCTCCAAATGTGGGAGAAGATTCCTCTGCAGCCTGGGGAGGACCCACAATGCAGGAGTTAGATGTGCCTTGGAGGAAGCTGCAGCCCTTGAGAAGCCCCTGTGTGCCACGGAGTGGAGCTTACACAGGAACAAGCTTTCTGGCAGAAGCTGCAGCCCATGGGGAATGCATGCTGGATCAGTCCTTTCCTGAAAATTGTGCCTCATGTGAAGGACTCACATTGAAAGTAGGTCCTGAAGAACTGTCTCCTGTGGGAGGGACCCCACACTGCAGCAAGGGAAGAAGAGCACAAGGAGGAAGGAGCACCAGAGACCAAGTGTTATGGACAGACTGCAACACATATTCCCTGTTCCCCCGTGTATCATGTGGGGGAGGAAGGAGAGTTGGAAGTGAAGCTGAGCCTGGGAAGAAGGGAGGGGTGGGGAAGATGTTTTTAGTTTCATTCTAATTTATCATTATCCTTCTCTGTTATTAATTGGGAACAAATTAAATTAATTATCTCAAGTCTAGTCTGTTGTGCCAGTGACAGTAATTGATAAGTCATCTTCCCCTGTCCTGCTGAGGAGGAGGGATAGAGCACCTTGGTGGGCGTGCAGCAGCCAGCCAAGGTCAGCCCATCCCCACACCCAAATAAATAATGCCAAGGGAAAAAACAGAGAGAACCATCTTTAAGCAACTGGTAATACTGCTGCAGGTGAGGCACACAGAAGCATTCCAGCTGTGTGTAGCTGCTCTACCCCATCCTGAGGGCATGGTTAGAGAAAGGACAAAAAACAGTTTCCAGGATGATGCACATAATGTTCCTAGGAATTTCAGACAGAGGAGAAGGTAGAATGCACTTCTGAAAAATTAAACACTCACTCCTTGGACAAATGAACAATAATAGATCATGCTGCAATCAACAACAGTTCACTTAATAATCTGTGCTTCAACCAAAGTCTGGGGCACAAGAAGACACCCTCTTTTCCCCAGGACACAGAGTGAGGCAGTAGCTGGGACTCCCTTTCCAGAGGCATTCCCAGGCCTGAAGTGTCACCAGGAAAAAGAGTGATCCGGTTTCTTGGCAGCACAAACTGCCACGAGCTCGTGAGCCACTTCCTTCCCTAGGACGCGATGACACGGACAGCTCTGCTCATGCTGCCTGCCGGTGTCTGCTGTCATCCCCACTCCTCCATAAGGCCCCCTCCTCCCTCCGCTTCTCATTTCTTTGCTCAACAAGGCTGGCATTTAAGAAACACTTATTCCAATCCATTTCTACCCTTGTACAGCAATTGGGTGTCATTTAGTTTGATTTAGCCAATTTAGTCCTATGAATTAATTGGTTAATAAGCCATCTGTATGCATCAGGTGACAGAGTCGCGCTCTCACACACAGACACAGACAAGCTACTCTCTTGTCCTTGTTTAATAACAGGCTGTAGGGAGTAGGAGTGGGAGAGGAGCGAGGGGCAATGTCATTCCCACGGGGAAGTGCCAACAGAGGGACGTGGCCATCACTGCACTGACCTTGACCTCTGAGCGGGGGAAGTGTCTGCTTAGGATAATTCAGAAATAACCTACACCGTAGCTGGAGAGGAATGCCAGCTACAGAACAGCCACGAGAACCATGGGTACGCTTCACATTGTAAATTGGGGTTTTTTAAAAGAGCCAGGAGAAGAGGTTTAGTTCATTCTTACCAGACAGTAGGAAATTCTCAGCTGCATTCCTAAACAGCTGAACTTTGTATGTGTGTAGGAGTGGGAGAGGGGTGGGAAGTAGGGGAATAGGAGAGTGAGGTCTAAAGCATTTGATTTCGGTACGATCGCTAATTACGAGAAAAATGTCTCATCTATTTTGATTTCTTTTTAAATGTCAGGAAAAAAGCACCCCTTGCAGGCCCCAACCATTTCAATGCTATATACAACCCCCCAAGCTATTCAACAAACAACAATACAGCAAACCAAAATCAAATGCAGCAACATATCCCAACCCACACAACAGAAAAACATCAACTGTTCAGACAGAAAAACAACACTCCCTCCCCTGGCTGCCCATCCATCTCAGGCAGCCCTGAGTGCCCCAGAAAGCAGACAAGTTTCTCTGTAAACCCCGAAGATTGACAGAGGATTTTCAGGCTGAGGGGGGAACTGAATTACAGGACTATGGGACCCTTGGGGAGAAGCCCTGCCAGCAGCTCCCTCTCTTTTATGCCCTGAGAACTACCCTCCATCTCAGCCACCGCAACGGCAACAACATTCTGTGGGGAAGGGGTCCCTCGCCGATGTGGGAAGCTCTCGAATGACTCAGTACAGTAAATGCCAGCACTGGGGCCAGAACCAGTGCCCAAAACCAAACTTTGGTGCGACATGCTAGGCAACACACTCCCATTAAAGAATTACATCACAAGCTTCTGTACTGAGTGATTTCCAGTTGAAGGTGTAAGCTGCTGTAAGATGCATGGTCCAGCTGTCGTAGAAAAAACAACGGGCAGCAGGGAGAGTCTGTGGCTGAGGCCACTGCAGGGAGAGAAGATGGGGCTTAGCCTGTGTTGTGTGGTGCAGAGCAGCAGGGAATCCACAAGAGCCCCTCCAGGGCTCGCCTGGCTCCTGGCATTTTTCATTATCTGGGAGAGAAACGAGGATGCTGCAGACTCTGAGAAAGACACAGGGTGAGCAGCGGGGACGTAGCTCCGAGGAGAAAGTGCTTTCCCTGCCTCTCCCTAAGGAAAATGAAATTACAGTGGAGTTGGCTTTAAACGTATTCCATTAACACAACAGGCACCACAGGGAGAGTAACATCCTGTGTGTGCTTAAGTGAGATGCTGGCAGGAGAAGTGAAGCAGGCTGAAAAAGCCCCTTCCAGAGAGGAAAGGTGAGAGCGTGCCCTGCCAGCCCACACACAGCAGGCAGTGCAGACCCTTTTCACTGCCTCTGTGGGGAGCCCTGGAGTGTCTCACTGGGGGTTAATCCCCCCAAAAAACCACTCATTTGCTCTCACTAGCATGTGAGTGTGTTTCCAGACACTATAAAACTTTCAAAACACTGAGAGAAGCTGCCCTGCTTGAACAACTGGATGCCCTGGCTAAGCCATCTCTGTTCCATCAGCAGCAGGAACGCCCGTGGAATCAATGAATGAACATACCAACCTGCCCATAACAAACAATTTCACTTGATCAGTGACCACAAAAACCAGAATGTCCCAGCCTGAACTGAGCAAGTGGTGATGCAGCTTCACAGCTTGTTTAATGGCTACATGGAGCGTATGAATCCAACTGCTACACTTTCTTGGTTAGGCAGCTCACATGCAAAAAGCAGTTACATCACACTTCACAAGAAGCTTGATTTTTGCCAATTGCTAAGGACTCCAAGCCCAAAAATGTTTAAAACTACTTAGGAGATTAAAAGGGTCAGAAAGATTTAATTTTTTTTTCATTCCTAGAAATGCCTCACCAAACTGAGTTCCTTAACATTCACTCATTTAAAAAAGACAGACACCTACACTGCTTGGGAGGACTTGGAAATCTCACCAGCTGCCTCATGGCAGCTCCCAGCACTGAAACACCTTTAATTTGTGTGGCATGCTGTTACCCAAATAACGTTAGTCACAGAGCCAGCACTTCTCTCCCTGCAAGCCTCACACATCCAGATGGAGCTGTGCAAATACTGGTACCAGCAGAGCAAAGGGCAATGGGCCAGCAGGAGAGACCACCACTGAAGATGTGGGTGGCACAGGACAGCGATGTTAATCCCTAGGATACTGCCTAGGGAGAATGGCACATGTTATGGGACATAGAGCGAAAGCATTTGGGGGCTGTAGAGGATTTATAAGAATTTTTTGGGGAAAGACAAAAGGTACAAAAAGAAAGGACCAAGATTGTTCATGGAGGAAAAAGCATGGTAAAATAGAGGGATCAACGGAAAGAAGGGACCAGGTTGATGGTCGGTGCACTTTTCTGGCCATGCCCTGTGCCTGATGGGCACAGTCTGTCCTACCCTCTCACTAAACTCATTTCTATTTCCAGGGTGAGAGGACTGTTCTGTGTGCAAGCACCACAAAGCTGGAATCCTAGTGACTGAGGAACCCAGTGAGCATGTCCCTCTTTGGGAAATAGAAAACCGGAGTAGCTGTCTCCTGGAAGGACCAGAGAGGCCAATTGTCCAGCAGGAAAATGGCTGGAGACACCAGCCAAACTGAGCTGCCTTGGTCCTGCCTCTTGTTGTCTCCATCCACATGCATTCCAGCCTGGGAACCATCTCTCTTAGTTTCCTCCTCCCTTGCCCTCTTTTTTTAATCCTCCTGACAAAACCTTAAATGGTTTAAAAGCATCCCCAACGAGGACGAGAGAACGCAAATGTCTTAGCAAATGTGTATTTGAGCTCCACATGCTCCCAGGGATGGCGTAGTAATAAAAACCAATTAGATAACGCTCAGCAGCTACAGTGAGAGGGAGTGGTACAATCTTACCACGACTAATAGGGTTTTTAATAATAGATAGGTCTCTCTGTGCAGTGCTGGAGAGGGGAAGCCAAAGTGGTTTCAGTTACATTGCATCTTTCCGCCCAGTGAATTTGTGCGGAGAATTAATATTCTGTGAAAGTGGGGATTAACTCACCCTCCATGCTTACTGCTTGTACCAGGAGATCCCTGCAGGGTCAGGTCTGGGCTCCCTATGATGGTGCAGAGTGGAGAAATCCCATGGAGAAGCGTGCTGGGCTCACTCCTGCACACCCTCACGAAAAGACACTGAGTCCTACAGGTACCAACTTTTGAGCAGCTCGGTAATGAAGAACCTGGAAAAGCACATGCCTTTTCCCTCCCGCTCTCTCTCACATCCCAGGAGAAGTACAAAGGCCAAGTTACAACTGACAGCTGAAGCAAGGCAGAAGAAATCCCCACACACCAAAAGAAGCCACGTGTGCCTGAAGTGGGTCAGTATTGTGGGCAGGGTGCCACAAAGCCCCCTGCTTGCATCCCTTCCCGCTGCTTTCTGTTTACAAACCTTCACTTCATGCATCCTTGCTCAAAACACAAACAAAAGCCATGGAGGGCATTTTCTTGTTGCCATGGAAACAGTTATTATAATTTCAAACATACTTAATGCATCATTCTTCCCCCTCCAGTACCTTGCAACAGCTTGGTGTGTGATGGGAAGGCTACACTGTGAGAGGAGGAAAAGAGCAGGCAAAAGAGCCCTGACAGCTTCACATCCTGCACTTAAGACCCAGAACCTCTGCAGCTGCCTATAATCTCCTTTCTATAAGCATAGAGATTCTTTATTTCTTTCTTTTCTTCTCTTTTCTCCTTCTGTCTTGTTTTCTGTTCTTTGGAGTGTCACATCATTAACATTTATGAAAGAATTTTCCTGGGGGTGCAGAGATAGTTCAAATTGTCTGTGATCAGATCAACCTTGTGCATAATACATTTGTATGAAAATAAACTCCCCGGGGCCCACACTCGTGGCTGAAAGTCTCTGTAATGAAGTATTTTACTCTAATTTAGTTAAAGATGATGGAGATAGGAATGAGTGCATGCCTGCATGCATATAGAGGAGGGGAAGACAGGATACTATACACACACAAAAGCCAATAATTACAAGATTGCATGCTAGCTGGGAACACCACTGAAGTACCTCATTATTACAAGAAGTTAGGTTCTCAGTTGCTCCTTCTGAAAATCAGTCCTGCCTTGTAGGACTTATTACAGACAAGGCAAGGTCTGGACAACCTGCTAGCCCTCAGAAGAGGTAGGCAGAAAACTAATCTTCTATCGCATACCTCTGGTTAAGATGTCATTCCCATTCCACACCCAGACCAAGGCAAGACCACACTGGGATAATGACATTCCCCGCTCCCCATTCTGTACCAAATGCAAAAGCAAGACATCACACCTCTGCAACATTAGCCTTCTGTTTTCCAGCCTCTGCTCAATTTGATTCAGAAGGATGTCTTTCCCATAGGACTCCTTCCCATGTCTCCAGTCCCAGCTGAGAAATCTGGCTACTCCTGTGTGACCTCTCTGGCTTGGTGAGGCACTTAAACTTGGAAATGTGATGCTCTTCCTGGCAAAACCTTGCTGAAATTGTGAGTCTCCAACATAAGGTTTCCATTAACTGGTATTTTCTGAGGGTAACAATTTTGCCTACATTCAAACACATCAAATATCAAAGGATCTGACTCTTAACAAAGCTTAAATGACTTCAATGAGCCTTGGGTCAAGTCAAGCACAACTGAAGACAGTACGCTCTGCCACTGACTTGCTATGATGCTCTCCATAAACCTTTGCTCTGTTTTGTTTCCCCACCTGTTCCAGGCAGGACAAAGTTACCTCCTGCGCAACAGAAAACCATGAGATTTCATAGATTAGTCTGCCAGGGTTCCAGCCACAGACTGAGAATACCAAAGGACATCCTCACATACGTCAGGTATGGTGAGTACAGGAAAGGGAGACCAATTGCCACGGCTTTTGGTTCCAGAGGATCACATCCTCCAAGTTTCTTTACTCCATCATTGCAGACCCAGTACTTCCCCATCCTTGAGGAATACGAGAAAAAAATGCAAATAAAAGCTATCAAAGGACAGAAGAGGGAAAGATATGGAGACATAGAATGCTAGGAGTTCCTGATAAGGTGTGTAGGAAATGGAATGATTCAAGGTGCACAAGAACCTGTCTGCAGAAGGCAGACAGCATTCCTAGCTGGGATTTGTTATAACTGTACATTTTCCTAAAAGCTTTGTTTAGAGGATCTGCTTTGGATATTGCTGGTGCTGTGCAGGAGTCTCACATGTTCAGATCAGGATGACTACCCCACTTTTTGTTCCAAAGGCTATATCTCCTGAGAACAAAAGAAGAAACCCAACTTTTTAGGATATGGATGCAGAGCCAGACATATTGTTGAAATACTAACTTTACCTAAATTTTTTTTTCCTACCCATTTCTACACCCTGGGGGAAAAAAAAAAAAAAAAGACATTAGCTCTTTTTTCTAGTAGGCATGGAAAAAATTCACATGTCCCAGTGACAACTCGATCTTCTACCCAGTAAGAGATGTGATCAGTTCTTCTGAAACTACACAAAATACACCTTGAAAATGAAGGCAGAGGACTAAATCCATTCCTGGCAAGAAGGTGCAACTCCCTTTGAAGCAAGAGAATCAGTGCTGCTGAATTTGTCTTAGGGAGATAAATACTAATAACCAGTCCTTCCCAGAGGACAATCTGATAACACTGAAGTTGACACCCAAAAACGTCAGGCAGGATATATTTCCTCCTGTGTGCCAGTATCTAAGCTTATCACCCTATTTGCTTCTTCTCTCCCAAGTCATTTTCCAGGGTCAAAGGCTATCATGAGGCTCTAATTAGAATGCCATCGTAATGAGCTGACACTTAAATCAGCCTGCCAGTGGCTGAAGAAAATTAACCTTAGAGTCAAATGAGCTCCAATCTGGGAGTTCATGTCACGAGGGGGCAACAGACACTTGCAGAGCTGATGTGAATGGTGAAGAGAGAGAGAGCAAAACCTTGGATTCCTTTGAACCAGGAGATCTACACTGGGCAAATCACCTATGCTAGCTGTCTCTGGTGCACAAATAAAAGAAAACAGTCTCTACCGGCTCTGCTGTGCCAAGCCAAGGAGAAGTCAACAGGGAGAAGTTACGTGGGACAGAAACTTCTTTTGGTCTCCTTGAGAAAGGATGCGACTTGAGCTCATACACGCCTACAAATGTGTCACATCTGATAAACCATATCAGTTGCTGTGAATGACTTGGTCATTACGACTATGATGATTACATCGTTATTATGCAAGTGTTCAGACTGCAAATAAGGGCAGGTGCTTCACCCAGCTCAGGCCCTGTAAAGCTTAGGGAACAAATAAACAGTTCAAGGATATCCCTTACTGGTTAATGAATAAGAGGACCATTCACAAGGATGAATACACACATGGGAATAACCTCACCCCTAACCTGACCTCCACCTGACAAAATTGCCAGTGAGTTTTGAGTATGTTCTGCACAGCCAATGGTATTTTTTTCCCAATGAACCCAGATATTCCCTTTAGTACCGTTTTTCTTTGCATCCTGAAGGCACCCAGTAGCCTAGAGAACAAATCCACTGTGTGTTACTCACAGGTACCAGAGAATCCATAAAGACTTACTGCCCTCCTTAGAGCTGAACTGCCAGTGCTATAATTTTACACAACATCTCTTTTATGTCACTGCACTTGACAAATACCTTGTGCCTCTCCACAGGTATTTAGAAAACCCTGCCAATGCAGGCATAGAGAATACACAAATGGACGTAACATCTCCATCTATTCAAGACAGAACTGTGCAGCAAAACCAAGAGATTTTGCTAACCAAATCTAGCCACAGAGCTGCCCTCATATAGCAGATTCAGCTCTATCTTCCTTGCCACAAGAGGACACATTTTCCTTTCATTAAGATCAATACACCTCAGAGGACAATTTAAACAACCCTCAAATCATTCTCAGTGTGTTTCTAGTACAACCATAACTGACCTTTCTCTAAAGGGGAAGTATCCAATTGAGAACCTTGGGAGAAGACTGTACATGTACTACATCATAAAGTTTAAAATGGGATCAACTCTGCTGGAGTCAATGCAGCAATAGTAAATTTACAAAAAGGACACTAAATGGTAGAATTTCCTGCAGGACCATTTTTAAAAGGAAAACTGGAGCCCCCTTCTTTTGCAAAAGTATCCTATGAAACACTTGCTTCCTCTGTTGCCAACACCACCTTCAACTAACTGCTCCTGAAAGACTGTCCAGCATCTCTGTTAATTCTTCCCCAGTTACGGCCTTTGTTTACTTTCAGGATTTGACTGCACTACAAAGGTCAACTTGCTTCCTTCTTAAGAACCATGAAGGTCCAATGCACTCAGTGCTACAGTATCCAAGTAAAAGTGCTAGGAATTTAAACATCTTTCACCTCCTGTAAGGTGCACTCACAGGTTTTCATGCCATAGGGGCTGTGATACGGAATGACAACAAACATCAGAGTAGAATACTCACGGGCATTTTTAAACTTAACATTATTTGCACAAGGGTACTTTAAAAATGGTACAATTTTTAGTTTATTTTAAACTATAATTTTGTTGTTTTGAAAGTATTCCTAAATCGCATGACCTGGACACAAGCCATTCATTTTGTGATACCTGCTTAAATGTTCATGTCCCATGAGGCTTCAAGAAAATTTCAGTTTTGTTTTGTTTTGTTTTTAATAATGTTACTAACCCCTGGAAGGGTGTGTTGGAGTGACTTTTGTCTTGGAGTTTATCCTTTGACGGTTTATCCTGTATCGTCTGCCCATGCCCAGAAAAATGAGTTTTATGCCTTTCTATGTCTTTAAACGGAGCCTGAGAGGGGAGAGGAGAAAAAAACCCACCCAGACAGTTCTGTGTTTTTGTACTTCAAGGTTACAGAGAGAGAGGGGGAGGAGGAAGCACTTTTTTTTTCCTTTTGGTTGGTCCCTGCCAGCTCTCAGCGCTGCTCCTTTCGAGAGAGGAGAGATGGAGTTCTTCTTTTTTTTTTTTCTCTCTGGGACTTTGGTGTCTTCTTTTTTCCTCTTCTGGACTTGGAGCATCAGAACATCGGAGC
>VZRF01013271.1:187451-203549 GCA_013396875.1 Vireo altiloquus | reverse complement strand
GATAACACTGGGATGTTTTAGTTACTGACGGGCAGTGTTTGCACAACAAAGCTCTCCTGCTCCTCACAACGCCCTGCCAGCGAGGGGACATGAGGAGCTGGGAGGGGACACAGCCAGGACAGCTGACCCCAGCTGTCAGGATATTCCAGACCGTGTGGTGTCGGGCTCAGCACCCAGAGCTGGGGAAGAAGGAAGAGGGAGATGTTTGGAGTGAGGGAGAGGTTTGGAGTGTCTCCCCAAGCCACCAGTGATGGAGCTCAGCTTTCCTGGGGATGGCTGAACACCTGCCTGCCCCTGGCGAGCAGGGAATGGCTTCCTTGCTTTGCTTTGCTTGTATATGCAGCTTCTGCTTCCCCTATTAAACTGCCTTTGTCTCAACCTACGAGTTTTTGCACTTTTGCTCTTCAACTTTTTCCCCTCATTGCACTGGTGGGGGAGCGAGCAAGCGGCTGTGTGGTACTTGCTCTCTGGCAGTCCTTTTTGGCACCCAAAATGGAGCATGAAGGGCTTGAGATAATGACAGATTTGACTGGAATGTGCCTTTTAGAACTGCCACTGGGTTGGGTTTGGTTTGGTATGCAGTACACTTGGCTCACCGTAAAAAAAGATGTATCCTATTTTAGACAGCTACATTTGGAGGTCTAGATAAATTAGATGGAGTACAAGAGAGTTGCTCATTATCCAGGTTGGCCCCATGCTATCACATGTGTGACTCCTGCATGCTTTTCTTCCTGGAAGACAAGGAGAAGTCTGGTACACCCTTTGCTCTGGGAAGAGAGCGATAAGGAATGGAAATGTCAATGCTGTGCCACACAGAGTCCTCTTTCTCTGGTTTAGTAATAGCTCCACTCTTTCCCCACCTCACTCATGAGAACCTGTGCTTTAAACCCTGGTAATTGTGCAGTCAAAACTGAAGCCTTCAGGCCTCAGACTTCTGGACTCTTGACCTCTTAGCCAGGGAAGTGTGGGTGTTCATGAATCAGCATGGCATCACTTACCTTTCCCCTCTGCTTTTCCTACCTCTTTACTTTTCCCACAAAATGCTATTCAGTTCTTAAGCTGAAGTAAGAATTGACTGTCTGCTGTGTCTGATAAAGCCACGCTCAGTGTGGAAATGCCTGGATGTGTCTTACTCAACTGCTATAGATTTTGTGGGAATATTATTCTTAGCTAACTCTGCTGCAGAGCAGGAGCAGAGCACCGGACGTTACTGCTTGATGGGAGATGGTAGATTCCAGCTCAGGAGTGATAATTTCCATCCATCCTTACAGCCATTGCAGCTTGGTGCCTCAAAACCTTCTGATGAAATCCACACCATGGAAAGCAATGTTAGAAAAAAACCCACTGTGCTTGTTTTGTCTCACCCCCCACTTAAATCAGGCTTCGATTTGCCTTTGCTGCTAACAATCAAGAGAGGTAAAGCAGAGAACCTCTCTAAGCCATTTACATCTTTGTAGGCACTGGTGGCTGGAAAAAATGCCCTGGGATACACTTACACCCCTAGGTCCAAGATGTTCTCATGTGCTGAGTGCCCTGGGCTTATTTTTGGTAGGAGAGTCATTCCCAGGATGTCCTGTGCTCCAAGAGAATGCATTCTCAACCCTCAGCCTACGCCTCCTCCTGAGGTTCAGCCATGCTATTTTGTCTGTAAAAAGGAAGCAGCTGAGTGGAGCAATTTTGGGCAAAGGACCCTTTGTGGAGTTCCATGAAACTGTTTTAAGTGAGGCTTATCCTAATGATGTCTTCACTCCCTTAATGATACCTTCAGCTTTGTACGCTTGCAGATCTGCCTTTTTTTGGGGACTGCAGCCTGGGTGGATAGCAGTGAACTTATCAAATACTCTCCTTGCAGTTCAGCTGGGATGCTTAGAAGCTCAAGGATTCTTTCCTTTCCATGAGCCCAGCGTGACTGACTGGGAAGGATGGGGCTCTGCACTGGAGCCTTTCTCTGTGTGTTAGAGCAGACACAGAGCCACCACCTGAGACCAGGGCCAGTGGCCACACCAATATCTGCTAAGACACAGCTCTGGCACACAGACCTTTTCAGCCCAGGCCAGCACAGCTGGCCCAAGGAGCAAGCAGTTTGCCCAAAACCACGCAGGCAAGGCCACCTCACCACCACGGGCTTGTGCTGCCGCTGTCAGGACACCTCCCTAAATTCCAGATGCAAATCCTCCAAACTATCCTCTGTCATTTTTGCTGCAGAGCAGCTCCAGGGCCTGGCCCCCTCCTGTTTGTTTTCCTTTTTTTTTTTTTTTTTTTTCCTTCCCTGTGGAAATTCCTGAAAGTCTTCCAAGAGGTTATCAAAATGTTGTCTTGCAGAACTGCCAGCATACCAGGTAGGGATAATCTTACGAGATCAAACAGAGAGCAGCCTGTAAAACCCATTGCTGGTGACTGTGAACATGACCCCTGGTCTTGCCTTGGTCTCAGTCCAACACCAGAGTCACCACCTACTCCTAATCAAGACCCAGAGTGGGTCGTGCAAAGCACCCCTCATCTGTACAGGATGCCAAGCAGGGTGCACAGAAATTGTTAACATTCCTGGAGGACGCCTTCCCCTGCTTTTACTTCCCCCCCTTGAAATTAGATTAGTAATTCCCCTCAGGATTTCAGAATGTGAAAACTTGGATCAGTTCTAACACTCACACATCATAATATATTTCATGTCCTTATTTAGGGCCAAACACTGATCCGTGCACTCAGTTTTCAGACATACTGTCTATTCCTTGGCACAGCCCCTCCGTTTCACAAGTACTCAGGCGCAGCAGCCTGTCAGCCAGAACCTGGCACTCCTGCAGCCAACAGAGTGAAGAGGGGAGACAAATGTGGTTTTGGGATCACCAGTGCTGCAGGTTGCTCAGCAGAGCCAGCTTGCAGGGGAAGGAGCAAATGAGAAAGCCAGAACAGAGGCAAGAGCTGCTCAATTTTTTATCCTGAGGTGAAGGGAAGGGAAAAGCAAAGTAAGCTCGCAACTCTGACTAACAATCTGCTCTAGGCAGGGTAACTCAGAGTTGCTTCCTACTACAGGCCATTATCAACACATTCCTACACATGCATGTATTTAACAGTGATTGGTCCTGAAGGTCATTAATTTTGGTGTCCTCCTGTCCCATCTGCAAGCCAGCCAAATCCTTACTGGCAGAAATGACAAGTTCCTCTTGATCCTCCCACCTGATCACTGGAATTGCTGATGCAGATAAAGAAGAGTAGTGCTCATACCACTTCTCCCACTGGGACGTTCACTAGAAAGCTTCTCTCCATATTTGAGGCTGTTCCCATAAAAGATTCCCTTCGCTGTATTTAGGCGCTTCCGCGTTTTGGTTTCATTCCCTGTGGTGTTAGGAGCTCATAATCGCATTTTTAAAATAAAAGGGAAGCTTCAAAGTGATGCTGTCCCCTTGTTAGTACAACATCACTGGTTTTCAGGCTTTCTCTTTGCCTGTTTGTCTTGCAGCCCTCAAAGAGAAAGGACGTGGGAGTCATCCTGGCCTCCTGAGCAGCCAGTCTGATGCCCAGAGATACACCAGAGGAACAAGTAGTCTCTGCTGCTTTTTTTTCCTTTTGCTGCTGGCCTTCAACATGAGGAAATCTTTTTTTGATGAGCAAATAGAAGAGTCAGTGCAGTGGCCTCTTCCTCTCTGCTTCCTACAACAACATTGCCTTCCTTCTGAGGCCCACAGGTCCACCCTTGCTCCTGAGAGTGAGCCTTTGTCACACGTTAAACCCTGCAAATGTCAGGTCTGGGCATTGTTCAGATAATGTCTCTGTTTCCCTTTGCCCTTATTCCACCCATCTTTTTGCCTCTGTCCTCCTCCACGTTTGCCTCATTTCCTTTTCCTGCACCAAGCACCTGGAGTTAAACTGGATTAGAAGAGGAAAAGAAATGTCTTGTAAAATAGTCATGGAGGTGGGTCATAACAATTGAAAAAGCAGCTAAGTAGCACAGCAGCACTCTTATGGGGCTTTTCTCTTCCAAACACTGTGATTTTTCAGCTGGAGTGCAGTCAGGTTATAAATTTGCTATTTAATCTGCGGTGCTCATGGCAGTGTAAGCAATCAACAAATTAGCACCATTTAATTTCTTTTCATTGCATCTGTTGGGCACCATCCCATTCTCAGAAGAGAGAGCTCGGGTTTTTTTTTTCTTTTCTTCCCCCTGATTTTCCTTTTTTTTTTTATTTTCCCTCTATTAATAACCTCGAACTGCTCTAAGGACTACAGCAGTGCTCCATCTGGCAGCGTGTCACACAGACCACACAGGGAGGAGAGGTCAGCCTGGGGCAAGCACCAAAATTCTTGCACAGCACCAGCTGAGGCTGATTGAGAAATGCACTGGCAGAGCTCACCCCCACCCCCATCTCATTCTGAGCCTCCAACTCCTGTACCTGCAGAGCTCAGGTGACCTTCCCCAGCCCCTCTGGAAAGGAAAGGGCTCCTTGGATGGTGTCCTTCCCCAAGCCACGAGGCAGCTCCATGCTGGAAGCAGCCGCAGGGGTCTGAGCTTCCACATTGCCTCTGCATGGCCAGATCTGGCAGCTCAGAGGCTCGTAGGAGGCCTGTCAAGCACCTCCAGAGGGGCAGATAGCAGTCAGCAAGTCACATGCAACAAAATTATGAGGTCCAGCTGCTGCAGGAGGGTGTCCCAGTGGGTCCTGGCTAGAACTGTGCCAGCTCACTCATTGGTCCTCTGCCTTTGGTGGCTCGCTGTGGAAATGGTTTCAACTTCACCAGTGTTTCCCTGTTTTGATGGATCAAAGTAATTTCTTTCCATTTGTAGAGGAATAGTTCTCATTTTCAACTCTCTAAAAAAGTTTGGCTTATCTTCCATGGCTGTTGGATATTTTGTTGGTTTTAGACATGTCCCTCTTCAATTACTGATTGACACTGGTCAAACCAAGACAAAAAACACAGGCTTTGTCTTTGAACTATACAGTGGAGTGATCAGGAGTGTGGTAAAACTTAATTTACTTCATTGGGTTACCTGTTTTATTTGTAATTAAGAGGATCTTTCCCTGGTGGGTGACATTTGGCAAATCACTTCACCTGCCTTGTCCCTTCTTAAACTGTATTAGCCCATCCTCTCTATTTTTTTGGTGTGCTTTGGTTTGTGGTTGCCCAAACCTGGTCTCCAAGCTTGCCTTTGAATAGTGAGAATGCAGAAATGGAAATATTGAGGCAGGACATGGCCATAAAGTACAGAGCTGATATTTTGCCTGGGTAGTTTGTACTTTCACCATCCTGCTCTCTCCAGCAGATCTGCCAGGGACTTTCTTACTAAACAGTAAGTGAAGTGGCTACTTTCTTAGGGACAGTGATTGGGTTAGATGGGAAGTTGTTAAACCATTCAGAAATAGATTACTAAAGGTGCAGCACTCCGGAGAAAGAGTTTGATTTCGTTGTTTTTAAGTGGGTTGTATTCCTGGCTCAGTGCAAAGACCAGTAGAAAATTACTTTTTTCAGGATCCCAGCGTGGATATTTGCCAAAGGGGGCTCGGCTGTCATAGCAGCCCTGCAATGTGTACCCAGGAGCAAAGGCTCTGGTGTCAGGGTGACCTGGTGGGTGCCTGGCACACAGCAGAGAGCAAAGGGGTTCAACTAGCAGAACAGCTAAACTTTCATGAGGCAGGAGTTATGAGATAAGTCATTCTGCTCTGGAGCGGGGGGAAAAAAACAATCTCCTTGAAAGCATGGCTGAAAGGATATAGCATCGTTAAAATGTGTCCCATTTAATTGCTGTGTGGGTGGGATGGTCTACCAGCAATCTGCTGGAATGATTCCTTGCACTTATCTGGAGCAGATAAGCTCTTGCCTCTGTCTTTTTATAATTTTTTTTTCTTTTTTCACTGTAAAACAAGACGAGTTACTTAGCTAGAGAGTCTTTTAATTGCTCAGCACTGTGACTTGATCAGTGTGCTGCTGACAACCTTTCTTCCAACCCTAAAGACCGGGGACTTTTCATTTTACTGTGCACCTCACAAGTCCTGGCACTGCAGAGCCCCAAGCCGACTTTGCTTTCAGATTTTACTGTTACAGAAGGACTGTCACTGGGTTTTGTTTGGGATTTTTTATCTTTGTGCCTGAATCTTCTGGCCCGGAGCAGGCAGAGGATACTTGCTCCCTGTCCTCTTGCTTCAGGGTAATTCAGCTGTGTTAGGATAGGTCACTTTAGCACCAGTTGTCAAAGTGGGACCTTTGAAGTGGGTTTGAGAAAGGAATCTCAGCCCAGCCTGAAAGAGGGCAGCAAGAGCTTAAAGGGTAATTTTTTTTTCAAACACTAAAATGTGGGGTTTATGCTGTGTTATTTTTTCTTTTCCACTGGCAGAGGGTCTATGCTGTAAGCTATCACATTTTCCACGCTGTCTGACTGCATGTGATAGGAACATACCTTTCCCTCCACTTCAACTCAAAAAAGGTTGGCAAACTACGAGTGCAACAAAAACATAGGGGTAACTGCATGTAGATGAAGAAAACACTGCACTGCAATAGGTTGCAGAATGAAAATAGCCCCTTTTGTACCCCAGGAGGAGTAAAGAATCAGCTTTCTTCTCCTTGCTCTCCCTTCTGTGCTCTTTTCTTTGTGATGCATATTCTTATGCCCGTGGTTAAGAAAAACGCAACAAAACCAAGTCACTGGACAGGCATGCACCAGCAACCCTAATTTCTAAATCTCACATTCTCTCTTTAGCAGCTGTTTCTGCTGTAGATATTAAAGTTCTGCTGAGTGAGCTGTGAAGGGGAAGCACTCCTTGTTTCTGGGCAATGTGTTTTGCAAGTTTGGTGAGGAGCTTTCTGAGGCTTTTCTTCTCCTCAGAATGTGGAATTTCTGGTGGTGTGGTGGGAATGCTAAAGGCTTGTCTAGACTGAGAAACAAGGTGTGTAATGTAAAGTGCACTGAAACATGTCTGTTCCAAATTGCATCTTTCAATGCACACGACAGCTGGGAGAAATTCCTTTCTTGCTAACTTCTTTATATTTAACTGCAATTCATGGGGTATAAGGGACTCACTTAAAAGTCACTAGTTTCAGGAGTTATGTGAATTCATGAGAAATTTCAGGAAATCACGGAATAATTTAGGTTGGAAAAGACCTTTAAAATCAATGAGTACAACCATTAACCCAGCATTGCAAAGCCCAACACTAAACCTTTTCCCCAGTTGCCACATCTACACGTGTTTTGAATCCCTCCAAGGGTGGTGACTCCACCACTTCCCTGGATAGCCTGTTCCAATGCCTCAGAGCCTTTTCTGGGAAGAAATTTTTCCTTACATCCAATCTAAATCTCCCCTGGTGCAACTTGATGCTTCTTGCTATCATCCTGTCCCTGTTCCCTGGGAGCAGAACCCAACACCCCTGGCTGCCCCTCCTGTCAGGGAGTTGTGCAGAGCCACAAGCTCCCCCCTGAGCCTCCTTTTCTCCAGGCTGAGCTCCTTTCCCAGCTCCCTCACCCCCTCCTGAGGCTCCAGACCCTTCCCCAGCTCCATTTTCTTCTCTGGACATGCTCAAATTTTTGCCATGAGGGGCCCAGAACTGGACACAGCACTCGAGGTGCTCCCTCAGCAGTGTCCAGCACAGGGATGGTCACTGCCCTGCTCCTGCTGCCACACCACGGCTGGGACAGCCCAGTGGCCACCTGGGCACCCCTGGGCTCGTGTCCAGCTGCTGTTGACAAACCACCCCCCAGCAAGCCCCATAAAAACTCAAACACACAGAAGGAAAAGATCCAGGCACACCAGGGTCGTTTTGTTTTCCAAGCCACCTGTGAGCTCCTTGGAGACCGTGAGCTGTTATCTGATCGCAGCTGCCAGATAAATCCCTGTGGTTAATGCTGAGTGGAAGTTATCCTAGAGATCAAGAAGCTCCCCTATGCCAGCTCTGTTTGCTCTCTGAACACAAGCCAGCTCCCAGCTTCCTCACTGGCTAGGCTGAGCAGGATGCATGCCATTTTTAAACTGGTTTTTAAAAAGTAAAATAAAAATTGAAGTATCAGACCTTTGCCTGCTTTGCATGACATGCTGAAGCAGAGATGGAGCTGCTTGTAGGGTCTTTTGACCCCTAAATGAGAGGTTTTTTCTTCTTTATCAAGGTCCCATATCAGGAATGAAGGAGACAAAAACTTTTGCTCAGTTTCTCGGGTTGTTTATTAGTTTTCTTATCAAGTTCTCAGCGCAGCCTGTGCCTGGCTTGTCACTGTGGATTCAGAGCTACAATGGCTGCTCGTTCTCTTGTGCAGTGTGTTTTAAAACCTTTTCATCCAATAATTAACCACAATGTATGATATTTTTCTTTTGTACCAATAACTATCAAATCTTTCTAACACGTTTCTTCTACCTCAAACCCATTCTACCAATCACTCTGTGCCTTCTTCAGAGTGGGAAATGGAGAGGGAAGAAGGAGAAAGAAGGACCCAGGGACAAGGCCCAAAAGCCTCCATGTTGTCTCTACTACATCTCTACTACTAAATTTTACACTATAAATTTTCACCTTGTGATAAACTAAACTACAATCTTGTGTCACACTTTCAATGCTTTCAATTAATCCAGGAGTGTTAGAAGTTTTTTCCAGGGGCACAGATCAAAGGCTGTGTGTCCCCCTGGGGTGCTCAGGGTGGTCTCAGACCCCTCAGAACAACAGAAGAAACTTTCCAACCTTCCTGGACTCCACCACTGCTTATTTGGTGGAGCTGTGTTTATCCCAAGGCAGCTGCAACCTGCTAGAACTCACCCCTGCCCTGCAGAACTTCAAAACCAGCTCTCTGAAGAGTGCTGAGGTTCAGACAGACCTGGTGGAAACCTGGCACCTGAAGGGCCCAGGAAACAGGGAGCTACAAACTGGTCAGGGTCCAGCAGAACCAGGGAGGAGGTGGCAGTGGCTTGCTGCTGGGAGAAAAGCAAGGGGAAGAAGGTAAGGTTGTAGGTGTGCAAACAGGGTTACAATGTACAACATACCCAGAGAAATTCCCTTATCTGCATGGCAGCTGTGTCCTGTTTTGGAAATCACTTCATGTCCACGGTGGGAAGAGACAGAAGTCTGGAAAGTGCCAGACTGGGAGAAAGACTGTGAAGTGATTCAGGTTGGTCAGGGCACAAAGTTTCAGATCCTTAAGAAGGAGAGGTAGAAAAAGAGTAAATCTCCACAGCTGGAAGGGAGATGAGCTCAAGCTGTGGTGATGGAGCTTGGACAGCCCTGCAGCAATGAGGCCCTGGGAGAGCAGGTGGGACCTCTCTCAGGGGATGTGTTTAGGAGCAGGTTAAGCAAATAGCCACTGGGAATAAGCTGAGCCTGTCTTGGACTCAGAAGGTGGACTTGCTGGTCTCCTGAGGTGCGTTCTGATAGACTTGCCTGATTTTAGTACTGGTGGTGGCAAGAAGTGCGACGTTTGGGATAGGACCAGTCGCTTGGATGAGTTTGGGGGTCTGTATCAAATACACCCTTCCCTCCCACACCAACCCCTTGTGTTGGACAGTGTTGGATATGCTGGCTTTGCACTCACAGGGGCTGCTTTCTTTTGTTTCCAGGAGATGGATGCTCATCCCTGAATTCATCCATGCATTCATGGTTCACACCATGACAGCTCTGTGCTCTGCCAGGGTGGGTCACATCCTTGGCCCCCCTCCTGTTCTGAGCAGGTGATAAAATCAGAGTAGGACTTAAATGCATGGTGGTCTCCTTGACCCAGATAAACACACTTTTTCTACAAACCCAGTGAATTTGCCATTTCTTCTAAGTGCCGGTGAGCACGGGGCACGGAGAGCTGAAAAGCCAATTTGCTTTTCTCACACAACCTGGGATGCAGTGGCCTTTATGCTCTTGGGCTGAGATCTCTCATAAAAAGGATCAGTGTCCAGAGCCCTGGAAGGACTCAGCAAGCTGGACATGCTGGAGCTTCTCACCGTGTCATCACAGTGGCATTCACCAGTGACTCACCAGCAGCATGACAGTGGTGGCAGCTGCATTTTAATGCCTGTAGCTTCCATCACACAGCAGCATAAATATTTTTACCGTTGTTATCTTAAAAATAACGTCTGAAACGTGCGAGCTCTCTCTACAGAAGCTGCTGTCTTATTGCAGGTCTGTGCTGGAAAAAAAAAGCACTCCAAGCTTCCCTGCTCTGATACACTGGGCCCTATCAAATGGGGATAATATTGGTGACTCCCACAATAACTCCTTAATGCCTGAGAAACCTCTTCAAGGCTCATTTCCACAAGCTCTTCTGCAAGGAGACAGGCAGGCAGCAGCAGTGAGGCTTACCCAGTGCTGCTGATGCCTTGTGGAAAGGCAGACCTGGCTGCAAGGCACGGGTAGCCCTTGAGTGCCAAAGTGCACGAAGTCCCCGACGCTGCTGTTCTGCTTTCCCTCTCACAAGTCTTCGCTCCTTCCAGCTGTCACACCTCATCTAGCCAGTCCTGGAGCGTGGACACCACGTCTCTCTGGTTTTGCCCTGAAAAGCCATTTAAGAAACTGCTTGCCCAGGCCAAGAACAAGAATGAATACCTTTCTCTCCCCCAGGGAAGGGAACCCTGGCACCCTGGTGGCATCCCCTCTCTGAAAAACCCCAGCAGGTTATGAATTGCTGCTCCTCCACTTGGGAAGACTTTGAGGCCCCAGGTGAAGATTTCTGAGGTACCTCTTCCACCCAAGGACGTCTGCAGCCACAACCCCCTTCCTCCACAGATCCAGCTGGGCTGGGAGCTGGCTCTCAGTGAGGTCTCACAGCTCACCATGCAGGGGTGCCTGAACACCTCGTGGGTATCTTTCCTGAGAGGATGTGATAGTGATGTGAATTGTTTCACCTTCACTGATCTTTTGCAACTTAGGACTTCAGTTCCCTAAACCATTAGACCAGCTTGCCCTTTTTTTTTTTTTTTAGAACACAACCTGGGTACTTTACTTTGCTGTTATAAATTCGTTATAAGTAACAATCCCACCGAAAAATACCACTAATACATTCTCTACCTGTTCCAATGAACAGCCTTTATGGAGAGAGAAAAAAATACAGGTAAAAGTTGGAGAGCTGGTTTCTTTCTTTGTTGTTTGTTTTCCAGAAAACAGCCAAGGCAAAAGATCACCGCTTGAGAAAACACTCAGTCTTGCTGGGTCAAATCTGGTTTTGATTCTCAAAATGTCAATTTTAAAGTAAAACATCTTATTTTCTATGTAAGGTCACACAGTGTTCAGTTCCCATTCATACCAATGCAGAGTGTGGAGAGCTTATTTTTGTTTCCTTTAACTATTACAAGGCAAGTCTAACTTTTCATCAACACTTCAAGGAAAAAAAAACCTATTTCTATGACATCTCTCCAGGCCCACTATAATTACAATATCAGCTGACTCTTTTCATTTTCATGTTTACTACATTAAGAATGTAATGAATAGCAGTCCGAGCCCCCCATGGGAACAGTGAAGTATTATTGCAGTATAAAATAATCAATTTGTTGTTAATTAACCATAAGCTGGATTCAGGTCCACACAGTGCAAACCCAGGGAGCAGGTAGGGGTGTCACTGTCACCTGCCAAGGGGTGGCAGCTGCCCCCAAGCCTTTCCTCACCCACCTTCTCAGGGAAGCCTTACTCCCTTTTTGAGCCTGGGAGTGGACACCATCCATCCTTGCTGCCAGAGCAGAGGCTGGAAAATCCCTCACCTGTAATTCAAGGGCTGGAGGAATAATCCTTCACATCAGCACTGCCAGGAAATAAAAGGTGAGCTGGATGCAGTGTGTGTGTGCAAAAATCAACATTATGCTGCTTGGCTCTGCATCTTGCAAGGACAGAAAATCACTGTTGCTTACTGTTGCAACACCACCACACACTGGTGGCTGGGGTTGTACTGAGCAGCACAGCAGCTGTGCACAGTGTTCACTGTGCTGACAAACACAGTGGGGAGCAAATATGCCCAGGGGCAGCATCTTCCCCACAGGTAAGGTGAAGGGTTTGTTGTTCAGGGGTTTTTCTTCAGGAAGCCAGCAAGTCATTTGCAAAGCCAGCCTGAATTCTCACCTCTAAACCAGTTCCCCCTCCTCATCTCATGCTGGTGCAGAGCAAAAGAGACCCTCAGTGCTCATGTGGATTGCATTAACCTTGAAAGAAGAGCCATCCAAAAGATTTGAGCCTACAGCGGTGGGCTGACCTTGGCTGGCTCCCAGGAACTCACCAATATTCCCTGTAACTCTGCCTCATCAAGAGAAGGGGGGAAAAGAAATGACAAAAGGGTCATGGGTTGAGTTAAGGACAGGGAGAGATTACTCTCAAATTGCCATCATGGTTGAAACAGACTCAGCTTGGAGGAGTTAATTCAAACTATTGCAAATCAAAGAGATTAGTATAATGAGAAATAAGAACAAAACTAAAAACACCTTCCTGGCACTCTGCCCTTCCTTCAGCTTCACTCAAGATTTTCTCAACCTCCTCCCCCCTAGGTGGCACAGGGGGATGGGAGTGGGACTTGTGATCACTTCATCACACATTGTCTCTGCTCCTCCTTTCTCCTCACACTCTTCCCCTGCTCCACTTTGGGGTTCTCCCCTGTGGGAGACAAACCTCTCCAAGGTGAGTCCTTCTCCTGTTCTTCAGTTTCTCATGAGCTGCTCCAGTGTGGATCGTTTCCACAGGGAACAAACCGTGGAACTAAGCTCCATTGTTGCTGAAAGCAAAAAACACCTGCTCATAATGTTTCCAGTTTCTGTGATATTTATCTTAAAGCTCATCCCAAGTATATCCAGTCTACCATTCCTTTGTCAGACGTGTATTGGTAGGCTCTAGGTCCTCCAAATTTAGCCATCTGTAGACAACAGTTCATTTAACCAAAAAATCCCTCCCCCCCCAAAAAAAAAAAAGAAACCAAACAAAGATCTAGTCCTATTAATTGCAGAGGGAAAAGATTGAGAATGAAAGTTCACATAATAATGAAAAGAAAAACCAGTGCTACCTATTAAGCTAGACACGTTAGCTAATGACCTGCCCCAAAATCTTTGAAGTTCCACTCTGTCTTCATCCTATTTGTCTTCTTCTTGTATTTCCTACACCGCCTGCAAATGATTAGGAAAAGCAGCAAGCTGTCAAGAGGAAATGCACTCAGGATATCAAGAGGCCATAAAGGAAAGAAAAACATTTAAGGGCTTAAATTTCTGCTTAAGGTATGATAATTCAAGATCTTTCACTAAATCTGGACAATTACACCTTTTCCCTCTAAAAAGCAAAACCCGCCAGCCCAGAGAGTGATGGAACAGCTCAGGAACAGACAGATGGTGTTCTCTGCTGTTACAGTTAATAATAGGCTGTCAAGCCTAAAACCAGTAAACAGCTCCAGCATTGAGGCCAGCAGGATTTCTTCTAAACCTCTGGAAGCACGGCAAAGTGTGTCAGGACAAGTGCCCTGCTTCCTTTCACTGGGCTGCTCCCTGTTGGGGTAACCTCCTCCCCTCCTCACGGCTCACATGGAGGCAAGATGTGACCCTTCCACCATTCCATTCCCATCGAGGTTTTTCGGAGCATGGGAGAAAAGAGGCTTATCATTCCAGATCGGGAAAATTGCCTGGTTTTACCTCCACGACTCAGAAAAGCCCTTAAGTCACAGATTAGCGGCGTGGCTCAAGGCGGAGCTGTGGGTGGTGTTTTGGAGTCCACAGAGGCACACAAACCCAGACCTCTCATTTTGCATTGGTCTCAACAGCACCAGGCCTTGCCCTGGTTTGCATTCGTGGCTTTTTTGGTCAGAGCGAAGCCAAAAAAGCTTCCAAGGAATGCCAAACAGGAAAAAAAGTGCTGGCATGGAGTTTCTCCTTCCTGCTGAAGAGCCACGCACTGAAGCCTCCGTGGAGCCTTCGCCACGTTCAGCTCTTTACACACTGTGCAATACCCAAAATTGTGTTTGGAGAGAATGAAGACTTAAGGGGAGAGGGATGAATTTTGTGTTCTTTCTGCCTGTCTTCTGGAAATTGCAGCTGTATCCTCTAATCTTTGCCTGCATTACCTGTCCAGGTTTGCACTTCTCCAACTCTGTGCTGTGTCACAGAGCTCAGAGGAAAGCATCTTTCTGTCCACCCTTGGAGAACTGAGCTGTGATGAAACCTGTAAAACCAGTAAATCACCACAATCTAACCCAGGCTGGGTTAGCAGGGCTGAGAAACACTGCTCTAGATTAAAATCTCTTCAGAGCAGCACATTTCTCTTTGATGAGGGTTTAAAAGGGTTTATCCTGGTGCTACTGTGATATTGGTTTGGTTCTTCAGGTAGTGCTGATGTAAAAAATAATATGTGTTTTTCGTTCTAGGTCTGTCCTTTTCAAACAGTTAAGATATGGGAGGGGGAAAAACAACTAAAAAATCCCACCCCAAAACAAAAAAAAAAAACCTCCACAAACTAACAAACAGAAGAACCACGCAAAACCAAAACAAACAAAACTCAGGAAAACAACACAAAGTAAACCCAAAAACCCGAAACAAACAAAAAACAAAGAACAACAAACAAACAAACAAAACAAAAACAAAAACAAAAACAAAAAAAAGCCCAACCCAAACAACAACCAAGAAACTCAAACCCCAAATAAAAAACCAACCAACCAAAACTCACGGAAAAAAAAAACCCAACCAAAACCACCCCTAAAAACCCTCAAAACCACCACAAAACCCCCAGTGTAACTCTGGAGAACTGTGCTGATGTAAGGCAAGGATGAAACTACTCAGCTTTCCTGCACAGCAGCTCCCTATGTCTTTGCTGCACTTAAATGTATTTCCTTTCTGCTACACTCCTATTTCAAGCATTCATTGTTCATTTCTGTTCAAGCAGTAACAGAATAAAAAGTAGCTCTTGGAATGCACAATGGGAAAAAACAAAGCAAAGCAAAAACGGAAAACCCAATGTCAATACTAAAACTCTCTGAGTATGGAGGCTTCTACCATTTTGATCCAGATTTAAATGGAAAATATTTCAGGTATATGAGGGTGTGTCTTTTTTTGCCATTCAAATAACAGAATGTGCAGGTTGGATTTTCTTCCACTGGTATTTGAAGTTATCATGATTTCACAACTGGAGAACAGAACCAGAAGCAGAATTACAGAACCATTAAAGCTGGAAACGAGCTTTGAGGCCATCAAGTCCAACCTGTGACTGTCACCACCTTGTCACCCAGCCCGGAGCACTGACTGCCATGTCCAGCCATTCCTTGGACACCTCCAGGGATGGGGACTCCACCACCTCCCTGGGCAGCTCCTTCCAAAGCCTCCATGGAGAAATTCCTCCTGATGTCCAGCCTGAACCTCCCCTGGAGCAGTTTGAGGCTGTTTCCTTGTCTTGTGCCTTGTTTCCTTGAAGCAGAGCCAGACCTCAGTCTGGCTGCACTCTCCTCTCAGGGAGTTGTAAGGACTGAGGTCTCCCCTGAGCCTCCTTTTCTCCAGTCCTGATCTGCTGAGTCTGCTGTGGGAGAGAGAGACCAGAGGATCTGTCCTCCCTAGGCCTGTTTTTGGATTTACCCGAGCCAGAGGAGGTGCGTGTGTCTGTCTGATTGTTGTGGCTGATAATGCATGAACATCTTTACACCGAAATACACACAATTAATAGGGTTTGCAAAATTAACATATTTATCAAAGATTCCCCAGTGAGAGGCTGGAGTGAAGCCCTCGTTGTGAGGAACCTTCCCCCTGGCTGGGCCTGTCTGAGGTTCCAAAATGTGTTCTGGAGAGGCCCTTGGTGTCTGGGGCTCCCAGGATGTTTGCTCTCCTGGTTTAACGGTGCCGTGGGGCTGAGCTGAGTTATCAGCCTTGGGAAGTCACAGTGTGTGGGCTAAAAGCACTGAGAATACATCAAACTATAACAGAGTATGTAAGAGGGGTATAAAAGAAAAAGCAAAAAAATCATTCTGGCATCACAACGAGCAGGTGGCCAGAGGAAACTGTGGCTGCACAGCCAGACATCCATCCCAGTCCTGAGCTCAGTTCTGCAGGCATTAGGGATGAGCAGCCTGCACACCAAACCTCACCCCAAAGATTGGCTGTGGGAACTTTGTGGTGGCCAGGAAAGGGAAATGCCTGAGGCTGCACAAATGCTCCAAAAGACGGAGGGGAAAGGGAAAGGGAAAGGGAAAGGGAAAGGGAAAGGGAAAGG
>VZRF01013271.1:155347-187361 GCA_013396875.1 Vireo altiloquus | reverse complement strand
AAAGGAAAAGGAAAAGGAAAAGGAAAAGGAAAAGGAAAAGGAAAAGGAAAAGTGGGAGGGGAAGAGAGGGCTGTGTACAGTCACACAGAGGAGGATTTAAGACACCAGCACTTGCCCAGCAACCTTGGTTTACATCTTGGGGATCACCCATTGCCAGGGATAGTTCATCTGCACCATTTTCTGTGCCAGCACTGGCCAAGTGCTGAGCAGATGAGAGGTCTTCGTGCAGAGCCTCTCCTAATTTGGACACCAGGTGAATTATGAAAACACTCATCCTGAGGCGACCTCCCTACCAGTGCTCGGCTTCACTGCCAATCTCCATCAGCAGAGGAAGAAGAACCTTGGAGATTCAACTGTAAAATGCCCACAGGTTGGTTGTTGAGTGATTCGTTCAAAGTTATGTTTTGTTCAATCCGTTTAGTCCAATTTAGGAGACTACCTGAGTGGGTACTCAAAGAGTTAAACTCCCTGAGATCCACAGGCTTGGTAGGCAGCTTGAGTAAAAGTGAGTTGCCTCTCCAAAGAGTTTTTCCATGCTTTTATGGTCCACAGGACAAAAAAAAAAAAGAGTGAGTAGGGGTGTGGGGGAGGTGATGCAAGCTGAGCAGGGTGGAATAAAGAGCTGGAGGCCAAGAGGCTGCTGCTTCTTCCAGCTGCCAAGAGACTCCAGGGTGAGGACTGGAAAACGTGGCATGACTAACCCCCAGTGCTGGAAAGCCAAGAGCTGCCACCCAGGCAGAATGGGCTGACCTGAGGGGTTTAAGTCTGGAGCCGAGTTGTTCCTTGGTTCTTGAAAAGAGNCAGAACACATTTTGGAACCTCAGACAGGCCCAGCCAGGGGGAAGGTTCCTCACAACGAGGGCTTCACTCCAGCCTCTCATTGGGGAATCTTTGATAAATATGTTAATTCTGCAAGGTCTATAATTGTGTGTATTTCGGTGTAAAGATGTACATGCATTATCAGGGCATTCCCCTGGACCAAGTGCTGTACCCAAGGATCCTGAAATAAATCTCGAGGTAAAAACTCCTTTTCCCCATAAACCGTGTTTTGGTTTTAATTTTAAGACCAGGGAAAGGCAAGAGTGGCACTTCACAAAGCAAAGGGAGCAGCGAAGCAAAGGAGACAATGTCTGAGTCACCAGCTGGACATCCAGGTCTGCAGTATTCTTTTGTAAATCTCATGCAGCAAGTCTTGGCCCAGATGGGGCTTCTCCTGCCTGTCCCATTTGTAGCCTGGGAGGCTCAGGGAGCAGGGCTGTTCTGTTTCCTCCTCTAATCCCTGGGTGCTGTTCCTATGGCCTCTGAACTGTGTGAGGAGGCCAGGTGGGTGGTGGATGGAGCCGAGCCAGGGTGAGGCCAGGGAAGGCAGAGGCACAAGCAGGGGGACAGTGATGCCTTAAATGGCTACCTAGAAACAGAGACTAGACAGGAATAAAGGAATAAAGAAGGGATTTATTGGAAAGGCCTTCAGAGGTCACACTCTGGCCTCCAGAGGCTCCTGCCTCAGTGCATCCCAAAATGGACAATGACAGCTCCCGAGTTCTTCCCACTTTGATATCAGCATCAATTGCCCAAGCAGAAGCCAGGCAAGGATGGAATCTGCCCAAGCTTGCCCCCCTCTCGCCAAGATGAAGGTTTGCAGTTGTTGGGCCCAGGAGGGTCTGGGTGTCCTTGGAGAGCGAGCTGGAGAGGCTTTGTTATGTCAGTGTGAGCATGAGAGAACAGCACTGAACGAGCTCCAGGGAACTGCAGAGTTACACTGGGCACTGCAGGGCTGGGAAAATATAGAAGTTAAAACCTAAGGCATCAACAGTGTGGGGTGGGAAGGCCTGCCAGACAGTGGCTCTGGTGACAAATACAAGAGCCAGCCCTGTGCTGTTGACATGTCTTGATTCCAGAGAGAGGCAAGGAAAAGTGTTTCAGGAAAGCCTCTCTTCCATATGAGATCTCCTCCTACCACTTCTCCTGAGGTGGGATATGATCCTGTCCTGTGCTGAGAGGGATCACCCACACAGATTGAAGGGGAAAGGATGGACAGACAGGATAGCTGCTCAACCAGACAGAGAAAAAGAGCTAGAGTTCACTAAGTGCCTTCTAATTTTGGTCCTTCAGAAAAACAGATCCAAAGGATGTAAGGGGGAGATTTTCAAAAGCCACGAGTTTCAGCCTGGCTGTGGTCTCACTGCAGCCAGCAGGAATTTTACTCCTGATTACCAACGGGAACAGAATAAAGTCAGGAGTGAGCAAACCCCACCTTGACAGAGCAGCATTGTTCCTTCCCCCAAGCGCTGAGCAGAGGCATGTTTCTGATGATCAGCAAAAAGGCTGCGTTTAATGTCAGCTGGAGGGGGGGAGAGTGCTAGAAACCTCAGAGACACCCTGGGATGTCACAGCGAAACAGGAGGCTGCGCTGAGCCGGGGATGAAAAGACAAACCAGGCAAAGGCAGCGTTCACATGGACTCTGACAAAAGCAGAAGGAGGGGAAGAGGGAGCAGGAAAGCTTCGGGGAACAAAAGGATGGACTCTGCTCTTACCCAGGCTGACACAAACGCTGCTGTCGTTGAACTGAGTGTATCCCCCCCTGCAGCTGACCTGGGGAGGACGGGAACACTTTGCCTGTTTTTGTTTTTCACAGGTGGAGTTGCTCACACAACAGGCGAGCGAATCTGGGCAACCTGGGTGCAGCAAGTGAGGAAACAGAAAATAAAACCCAAGAAGTGCCCGGTACCGACCCAAAAGGACCACATCAGTCAGACCAAATTGTTCACACCCTGAAACAGCAGTGACACTGTCTGACCTCACTTCTATTTCTATAAGGTGCCCACAACCATCATACTTTAGATTGTTACCCCAAGACTAACGCTGGGCAGTGATTTAAATAAATAAATTCCGGAGAAGAAAATGCACTGCTTGCCTCTTTCTTCTATATTTGTAGTGGTGAATGGACCTCTAGTGGCAACAGCAAAAATCTCCAATCAAGTAGAAATAAGTTTTGGTTAAGGGAATATGGTGTAGATAGAAACCATCTGAACAAAGTTCAGAATGAAGAGCAGATACTTTGAGTAACTGGACACAAGATTTTCACTTGTGAATAGCAAGGCCATCATTATCTCTGTGTGCTGTTAACTGTGCAGTGGTCTTCGCTGGTTTTGCCAGAGCAAATAATAGTGTTAGCTATGAAAAACAATAAAAAAGTTCCTCCTCATAGCTGCAATTTATTTTGAGTGATTTTTAAACTAAATCATGTATCAGCTTTTTTTTGTGTTTGTGTGTGTGCAGTTGCACTGAGATTAGCTTTTTTTCCTGAAACGTCTATTTTTATCTTTGAAATATATAAGAGTCTGGCACAGCGCAGAAGATCAGTAAAGGCTCAAGTTACAGTGGGACAGCTCTGCAGAGTTGCCCAGCTGAAAGATTTTGTGTGCTTTACAAACTCAGATGAATGCAGTGGGGAAAGGTTGAGATCGAAAATCTAGATTAAAACACTTTTTCCTTCAGCTAGTTTTCCTGCCCATCATTGCAGTTACCCATGAGCTTCTCATTAGGAATGGGATTGGCCCCTGAATATGAATCCCAGACTTCAGTTTTGCCTAAAAACTGCATTTTATGGTCGGGTTTCAAACTGCCTCACACCTATTACCGATGAAAACCTTGTGCACAGGGCTCTTGGACCCTTGGTGGTGTCTTCACAAGTGGCTCAAACCTCTCCCAGGGCTTTGCAGACAACAGAACAGAGGGGTTTGAACCACTCTCCCTCCAGTTTCCCTTCCTCAAGGCCTCTGTCCGGGTATCTGGCATCTTCTTGTCTTTGGCTACAAACTCTTGGATTGTCAGAGGTTTTATTTCTGGCATTGACCTCAAAAACCCGATCCACTCCTGAAATAAGGCTCCTTTGTGCCGCCAGGGAAGGATAGGCCCAGTTTACTAAATGAAATGTTGTGAGGGGTCCTACTGCAGCTCAGCGCTCCACACTACTCCTGAGCCTCCACAGCAGGATCTGAGTACCTCACACCTGCCATTCTCCTTTCATTTTCATTGGAACGGGGCAGGGGCAATATTCCTTTTCTTTTCAGGAGCTGCTGGACCAAAGAACCAGACAACCTCAACCCACAGGTGGAGCAAAGAGCTGAGTTGAGATGTTGGGTTTGTCCTGCTCCCCCAGTGCCACCATCCTGTCCAACACTCACCCCAGGAGGGGACAGATATGTGTCACCCACCAGCGGTGTCACCACCTCCTCTTGCAGCAGGATTATACAACCACCTGTGGTTCCTCCAGCCAGTGAGTGGCTTTTGGAACCATCATTTGCATCCTTGAATTGCAGACAGAATCCTGCAGAGGATCCTCTCACAGGAGTGAAGCTTTGAAGGTGGTGCCTCCGTCCATGCCCAGTGAAGTTCCTGAGCTGGGTCTCTCTTGGCATGGGAAGCAGCCCTCAAAGTGGGCAAGAGTCCAGCTCTGCAAGTGCTATTGGTTCATTTTATCTGACTGCAGACACAAGGAGTCAGTCTACACTTCCATTTCAGATTGTCTTTGCAGCCCATACGTAATGTCCTTCTTGCTGATGTCCTCTCCCAGGGAATATTCCAGAGGCAGAGAGAGCAGCACCAAATACCAGACACACCAGCTCAGCTCCAGCCACATCCTGCTCCTCTCTTAAAAAAAACTTTCCCTTTCTTTCTGGCCCTTTCTCACTGCTCACAGAGTGTGAAGGGGTGGGAGTGAAGCATGGCTGCCCTGTCCTGTGTGACAAAGTTCCTCCTCTGCGCTGAGGGGTGACTCAGGGAGGAGATGTCTGCACTCATTGGGGACAGCTGGAGGTGGCTGCTCTTCCTCTTTCCCTTGTTTCTGTGTCACTGCTGATTAAACAACAGGCTGAGCTGGCCCTTGAAGAGAGAAGGTGTCCCCATCGCGTTGGGCCCACCCAAAGTGCTCCCCTTCCCTGGATGAGCTTGAAGCTTGAAGAGGAGGGGCTGAGCGGACAGCCCAGGAAAGGCACTGTCTCAGAGGGACAGAGAGACACATCCAGGCCATTCTGAGGCTGCTGCTGATGCCTTAGGTTTTAACTTTTATATTATTTCCAACCCAGTGTAACTCTGCAGTTCCCTGGAGCTCGTTCAGTGCTGTTCTCTCATGCTCACACTGACATAACAAAGCCTCTCCAGCTCGCTCTCCAAGGACACCCAGACCCTCCTGGACCCAACAACTGCAAACCTTCATCTTGGGGAGAGGGGGGCAAGCTTGGGCAAATTCCATCCTTGCCTGGCTTCTGCTTGGGCAATTGATGCTGATATCAAAGTGGGAAGAACTCGGGAGCTGTCATTGTCCATTTTGGGATGCACTGAGGCAGGAGCCTCTGGAGGCCAGAGTGTGACCTCTGAAGGCCTTTCAAATAAATCCCTCCTTTATTCCTGTCTAGTCTCTGTTTCTAGGTAGCCACTTAAGGCATCACTCTCACTCCTGCTGCTCTTGCTTTGCAGACGGAAGGGTTTGGATGGATGTGGTGCAGGCTGAGAGCTCGCTTCTTGATGTCTCCAAGCTGCTGTGAGAAAATGTGCTCTGGCTGGGGGGGTTTCATGACTCCCACCCCATCAATTAAAACACAAAACCTACACAAGAAGAGCAGCTTAAAATGTAGCTTACTAAGAAAGAACATTTCAGGAGGAAGAGAGAGAGCTCAAGCAACAGGAGCCCAACTTTTGGTCTGCTACAGCCCAAAGATCACATTGTCATTTCTCAGGTCAATGCGATGTCTCTTACCCAAACTCTTCCTGCTTAGGTGTGTACTTTTGAAATTGAAGGCTCATCTGAAGATAAAAGTTCTTGTTCAAGCCTGAAGATTTGCTTGTCTCTAAAGGGGTTGTTTCTTCCCACTACTTTTTGTTTTATAAGGGAACAATCAAAAAAAAAAAAAGACAAATAACAAAAGGCAGCAGTTAAAATTGTCACATGGACAGAACAAAAAAAAAAAGTAAAGACCTATTTTTCGCATAGTTCCAGGCTTATTAATTTCTAAGATAGGCAAGACCCTGCAAGTTCCAGCATCTCTTGTCCTCTCTCTGTCTTTCACCGCATGCCTTAATACACACAGGAGAGATGAAATACAGAAATGGTGCTGTTGAATCTGCATCTCTCCTGTGTGAAATACACGCAGGAGAATTGCAGATTCAACAGCACCAGAGAGATGGAGGAGGATAAGTCCCACTGAATGTCAGTGGCAGCTCAGAAACCAAAGCCTTCCTCAGTGGTTTGTTTTGTTTGTTTGGTTTTTTTTAAAACCCACTTTAAATCTGCAACTACCCGGCTAAATGTTATTTGTAAAGCTTATGTGGCCCTCCACACTTCAGGAATTCAGCCGTAATGAAATGAGACCATCTCCCCTCCTCCTCACTGTGTGCAATTTGTCTGCTACTCAGTGCATGCATGCCAGGCATCATTGTAGGGGTGGAGGTGCCAGATACATCACCACACGCATCCCAACACCCAAACTGGGCTTTGGAGGCCCATCCATGTCCTATCCATACTCTTCAGACCTGTTATAAGGAAATTATCAAAAAAAGATCACCAAAATCCTGACAGAAAACCTCCTGGGTTTTTATCTGTTTGCTGATGAAAGTTTGCTAAGCCCTCTGGTGTTATTAAGCAATTAAAGACTGTGTTTGCACTGTTAAGATAGTTAAAATATCACCAGTGGGAATCTGACCCTGTGTGTACAAATCCTTGTATGACAATTAATGTAGTAGGGAGATGTGCTCCTAAAAACAATTAAGATATAATTGGATGAGTTGATCCAGAAAACATATGGTTTATTTACAAGGAGGCAGGGGTGGAAGAAGCAGCCACTTCCAAACGCGGCACAAATGAGAGCACGAGAAGAGACTACACTGTGGCACTCTAATTAATTGAACTTTTTAACGTCTATATTTAATTTAGTTTTTATCACAGGGAGAAAAACGCCTAATTGCATGATTTCACAGCCTCATTTTCACCTTCACAACTCCTTATGTGCTCAGGTGATGTCACCCCCTCCAGCAGATAGCAAGGCAGCACTCCATTTGTCGTGTGCAAGGACACCACCACTGCCTCCTTTCTCTTTGTGTGGCTTTGTTTTCCTGGGATCAGGTTCTCCTGTGTCTGAAATGAGCTAACACAACTCAGATCTCATCACGTGGTGGCAAGGGCACGGTTTGGCAGCACACAGGAGCTGCTGGAGATCACACAAAAGATGCCTGGGGGACAGCCAGCTGCTAGATTACACACTAGGCCTTCCTCTGCCTGGCCAGAAGTTGTCTCCAAAAAGCTGACAGGAAGAATAGGCTGGGGATTAAGCTGCTCTTCTGAGGGAGAACCCATTTCATCTCCTTTGCTCTGCCGTAGGCATCCCTCCTGACCAAGGGCTGGATTCACTGACTGTCTCCTGCACTGCCTGCTGGCTGTAAAGAGAGAAGGCCAGGGACTCCAAAGTTGGGATAAATTTGTCTCATCTAGGTCCATGAGGTGGTTTTTTTTCTTATTTGTGAAATAAAAGGCAAAAGCATTTCCCTCTTCCCATCAGTTTCTGAGATTTAAAAAAAAAAAAAAAAAAGAAAGAAACCCCATAATGTGCACAAACTCCACCATAAAAACTCAATAAGAATATGATAAGTAAGGTCTCCAAGAGGCCTTACATAATTTGTTTGAGGATTGAGTGTATCCTGGAAGAATGGGAAGGAGATCCAGTGAAAACACTTGCAGTTCTGGTGCTGGAAGGTCGATGACATGGTGGAGAGGTGATGACTTAGGTTTTAACTTTTAATTTTTCCACCCCTGCAGTGCCCAGTGTAACTCTGCAGGTCCCTGGGGCTCGTTCAGTGCTGTTCTCTCATGCTCACACTGACATAACAAAGCCTCTCCAGCTCACTCTCCAAGGACACCCAGACCCTCCTGGGCCCAACAACTGCAAACCTTCATCTTGGGGAGAGGGGAGCAAGCTTGGAGAAATTCCACCCTTGGCTGGCTTCTGCTTGGGGAATTGATGCTGATATCAAAGTGGGAAGAACTCGTGAGCTGTCATTGTCCATTTTGGGATGCAGTGAGGCAGGAGCCTCTGGAGGCCAGAGTGTGACCTCTGAAGGCCTTTCCAATAAATCCCTCCTTTATTCCTTTATTCCTGTTTAGTCTCTGTTTCCAAGTGGCCATTTAAGGCATCAGAGGCACTGCTAAAACGTGGCTGTAGGGCGAAAATTACTGGTCTTAAAATCCTCCCAGCTGTGTTTGGATCTCTTGGAGTTAAAACAGTTTTTCCTTGTGGGCCTGGGGGATTATCCCAAATGGGGCAACACCACCAAGACTGTAAGAGCATTCCCACCCTCTCAGGAGAGCCAGCAACCAAACAATGCCCAAAATCCCATAGCAGGGTTGGCAAGTACAGGTTTTCTCACAACACCTGGAGAAATCACCCTCTTCATGATGGGCAGAAAATAACCTGGGTTCAAAGAAATCCCTTCCTCCTTGACATCCTCTCCCAACAGCAGGAAAACCAACCAGGGCTGTGAGATGTGGGGTCCACGCCGGGGCAGTGGGGTGTCAGTTTGTGTCAACACTGCTCTGTGCTGGAAACCACTGCAAGAGGCAAAACTTCCCTCGGATTGCGCTGATTTTGGCTGCCTGGTGCCTCCTGACACCTGACTCGGCATCAGGAGAGCAGCCAGAGGTGTGGACAGTGCTGCGTTTTCCTGATTCAGCTTCTCCTCTCTGAATCTCAGGCAGCTTTCCCGTCAGAAGAAGCACATCCTGTCTCAATCCTTAAGAAAACTTTGGATTACTGCGAACAAAAGGTTAGATAGAGTCTTGTTTGTCCTTCCTTTAGCCGCTTCTTCCAGCTGCACTGGGTGTGATGTAAGGAAGTTATGAAGATTTAGCCGTGCTGGCATCAAACAGGTTCCCAAGAAACAGCAGCATTTACAGCTGCAGTGCAGCTCTTCCAGCCTGGATTGCTCTGAAGCACAGAAATCTTGCCTACATGCTTTCCAAGGGTGGCTATTTACAAGCCCGGCAGAAACAAATTCCAACATATTCCAAAGCTGGGACTCTTGAAGCACACCTGAAGGCATGCAAAATGCACCTAATTAAATCAGTATCCCGTGGGAAACCACTTAACTGCTTGAGGGGCTTAACCGCTGTCGCACGAGAAAGAAAATTCTAGAATTTTATATATAAATATATACTTTGGAGCTGAATCGGTCACGCAATTTCAGATTAGTGGGGCAGGCTGTATTTACAGCTCGGTGTATCCTGTTTGAAAGGGTGAGATAAAATATAGGTACCACAGCTAAAAAAGTTCTGAACCCAGGTAAACCCATTTCAAGTCCTGAAAAAGCTGGAGTTTTCTTATATAACAAAGCAGCAGCTAAAAGAATCAGTAATAAATAGGTGTCTTAGCCCACATCTTTGGCTGGTAGGACACGCAGACACATCCATTATCACCTTTTCCCTTTTTATATGAGCCCTTCCACCTCTGGCTGTTGCAGTAAGGATGGATTCAAGAATCAGAGGAATTCACAGGAGCGGCTGGGAACACAGAGCCCTGCGTTCTGCATATGAAATACCCGTGGTAACAGATAGTCTTGGGCAGCCTGTGTAATCGCTGGTGAGTGTTATAGGAAGTTTTGGACCACTGTCAAGCAGTGAAAGAAAGTGAAGGAATAATGCTTTTTTAAAGTTTTGTCCCTTTTCAATGCCGAGGAGTGAGTCACCGTGGTCTGGCAGCCAGTGAAAGTCACATTCCTGGTTATATTGCTCGGTGAACAAGAGATTCCTGATGTCTTTCCCGAGTTTGGTGAGACCCAAAGCCAGCGTGCAACCTCAGCTATAAACCAAATCTGCCTCCAAACTCTGCCTGCTTTCCCTACACATATCTCCAATGTCTCAAATTGCATTTTCCTGCATGGGAGAAACGACACTTCTCTCTGTGCTTCCTTTGAGGGAGACATTATCCAGTGAAGCAGAGATTACCTGGGCATAATAAAAAGTCAACTTGCAACAGTGCTCAGTTAAAGACTGCATTCAACATTATTATTCAGTATTTTTATTGATTTGGGGGACTTGAAAGTCTGTTCTTTAGTTTGTAAATGAGAGGGCCCGTGAGCTTTGAAAAACAGGCTGAGGAATTCAATCTGATCTTGACAGTGTAGGAAATTAACCTGGGTGGAGGATTAAGAAAGTAAAGTAATTGCCTCAAAAATAAATTAAAGGCAATCTGGAAGGAATAATAAATTGTACAAATACATTTTAAAAAAATCTGGGGGTTATTATGGCTGGTCACAAATTATGTGTAAGCCAAGAGCGATATAGGCAATTTATGCCTGAATGCAGGACATCTGAAGTCATCCTTCTCCTTCTTCACATTGCTGAGGTTTTGCATGTATTTGGTCATTTTTGGGGCATCGTATGTCAAGCGAAAAAATGTGGGTCTGTTGCAGCACATGCAGAGGAGAGCGACAGTGAGAGTGAGAGGCTGGGAGTCCTGACCTGCAAGGACAGAGAAACTTTGGTGGCTGCCTAGCTCAGAGGACAGCAAAGGGAGCTACGAGAGATGTCCTCAGCTGTTCCTCAGATGCTCCGAGGAGGAGTGGAATAACCTGCCTGCCATTTCCCTTGCAGATGGGACACGAAATTCTGCTGTCGATTGCAGGGAAAGGTCACCAGCTCCAGCTTCAGGAAACAAAACATCCAGACAGCGGGAGCAGCTGAGCCCGAGGGCATCAGTATCACACCTCCACCTCTGGAGAGACCCAAGAAGAGATTAGACAAACATCCATCTTGAATAACCAGCCTTGGGGCATGGAGATGGGAGCAGATATCTCTTCCAGGCCTGCTCTCTGGTTTCCTGATTGCCAATTAACTTTTCAAATAAAGCACCTCCGGTCAGAGGATTATTTTACTCTCCTGTTGTGTGAATGGGTTGCCGATGCTCAAATTCACTCCTTCCACTTTCCTCAGACACTTTCCTCAGGCTCGTCTGTGGATTTGGCACGTCAGAGAGCCCCAGAGGAGGGTTTTTTGGCTGTCTGATAGCTGTGATCTTGTCCCTTCCTTGTCCCTGAGTTGCCACAGCTCAGCTGGTGCCGGGTGAACCCTCCAGCCATGCCTGGTCATGGGCTTGAGCCCCAACAATCCTGCCCAACTATGCTTGCTCAGAAAAGAACCTGGAAACTTTGGGGAAAGTACACTGTTGAAAAGATCACACTCCTCTCAAGCCTTTGGTGTTGAAGGTCTACGAGGAAGCAGAATGCTTAATTCCACTTATATTACTTTCTAATTAATGAGCCTTTTTTTCCCTGCCCTGAAAATCCTCACATAATTCAGCTCCTACTCCCAGTTCTTGTGAATTTAGTAACTGGAAGTGCCCAGCTTGGAAATCGGGGGTTTGCTTGCCAATTGCAGGGAAATCAGTGTGAAATCAGCAGTTTGGAGCCCTGTGGATTGTGTTCCTGCAATGGATCGTTTCCTCCTCTCTGGGCGTTCAGATGCAAGACCACAAAAGCCAATTTAGATAAGAAGGAACTTCGCAGCAGGGCCCTGTGATAAAAGGATCCAGAAACCAGGGCTGGGGTGACACGAACAGAGTCAGAAGGAGGTGGGGGGAGGTGGGGTAGGAGGAATTTCCTGTTTTACACACACAAAACACAATAGCATCTAGAAACCCGCAAAACCATATGTCTTACCCCAAAGCTGATAATCACTTTTCCTGCTCTTTGAGCAACAGGAGGGAGATGCACACGTAAGAGAGAAGGATGGCAAACCATCGCCCTGCCCAAAAGCACTGCTCTTAACAGAATGACACCTGTCCACTTCAGTAGCAGTGCTGTTTTTTAAGGACTTTGTTGGGATTGTGGCAATTGCTGGACAGGAAAACTTCTGTTCCATCCATCAGTCTGGGTGGATAAGGGCCCACATCCTCAGCTGCTGTCCAAAACCATGATTGTCTATACAGATATGCTTCCACAAAACAAAGCTTAACTGCCTGCCAGCAAAGTTCCTTCACTCTAATTTTGGACTGGAGATAGGAGAAACATTCCCAACAATGTTGCTGTGGCATTTGGATCAAAATCAATGTTATCAGGGGGAGTGGAACAAGGAATTAAACACGGCTTTTTTTTCCCTAGAATTTCTTCTTTCCCCTTATCTCTTTGACTCACAGCCTGAAAAAGTTGTAGTTCGAATATCTTTGCGTTTGGTATGGTTTGGGATTTTTAAAAAAAAAAACAGGCAGGGGGTAAAAAAAAAACTCCAAACCACCAGCCTGGAAAGCACAGCAAACTCTCTGCTTTGGGATTTTCTTCAGAAAAAGAGGCTTGCAGGAAACCACCTTACTCAGTTCAGAGAAGCATGCAGCAGCTCCTCCTTTCCCTTCAGCTACAGCAGAAGAATCCCCGCGGCCAATTGCTGTCACACTTCAAGCAGCAACCGAGGACGACCCCAAAGGTGTTATTTTTTTTTTTTTTTTCCCTGAGGGTTTCAAGCCTTGAAGGTTCTCCTTACACAGCCTTTTCTGGCAATAGCACCGAGCAGGCCCCAATAATTTTGTGCAGATGTTGTGCAAACGTGTAGGTCCATTTGCACTGCCCTGCCTGCCAGCCCCTGAGCTCATTGTCGGGGCTTATTTGTGTAGCTGGTGAGTGTTACTCTGCCACCTGCCTTTCAAACACCCTTGTCTCAGCCAGATCACTCTCAGAGAGCTTCTCTAAGTGTCAGCGAGCCAAGGCTTGGTGGAATCTCTCTCTTCAAACCATCATATTCCCTGAGAGAATGTTTTCAGGTTTGGTTTTTTTTCTTTTCCTTGCCTCTGGGCTGCCCCTTTTCAAAACTGGAGGCACCAAGGCAGATGGATGAGGAGAGCTCAGCTCTTTCTGAGCACTTGCCCATCAGCGTGTCGTTTATATTCCCCTCACTTTTAGAAACCCTTCTCAGGTCTCTGTTTGCTTTTCAACTGCTGCCAAACATTGTCCAGATGGTCTTAATGTCACATCACTGTAGGTCTTTTATTTTCTAGTCTGTGCCCTGTTTTGTCCTTCCTCCCAAGCCAATGTCTCTAAGACTATTTTTGGCCCCTTACTTCATTTCCCCTCCCTTCTGTCCATCAAGCTGGGTGAGTCACACTCATCTGTCCAGGAAACCTCATCTATTACCCCAATTGTTCTGGACTGAAAGGAGGAGAAGAACAGTCATCTCCAGATGACATTGTTTATGCCACCCCAAAGCAGCTCACCAAGGGTTTGGGTACTTAATACCAAGCAGTGACTCCACACACACACAAAAGGCTGCCCTAGCAGCACTGACTGAACCTTCAGGAATGTGCTTTGGAGAGGGAGCATCCTGCCAGGAGCCTGCAGCTATCACATGCCAGTGTGTTTTCTAGCAGCACCAGGAGATCCAATTCTCACCTATACACGCCTGCAGAAGGAACCCACGGATGCCAGCAGAGATGTCCAAGCACAAACACTGGGCTGGGATTCAGCTCCTCGTGTAGGGTGGGTAGAGAAAGATGCACATGATCCCTGGGTCTTAAATTCAGGCAAATGGATGCTTTTCTCCAGCATTTTCCTCACCGGGGTGATCATTAGAAACCTTCATTTCCCTCCTGAGTTTTCCTCTTGTATGACAAGTGACTGTCTGCTCTGAGTTTAACTCCATAGCAGTGAACCCTTTTCCATTCCTTCAGTCCCATTCTCAGGGAAGAAAGCTTTTCTGACTTCTATCACCTCCTTCCACATTCTGAGGACGTTTTCCCAAGGCTCTTGGTTTCAGCATTGTCCTTAGTTTTCACGCTCTTCTGCCTGCCCAGTTTTAAAACGGAATCCAGGCCAAACATCACATTCCTCCAGAACAGGCAGCCCTTTCTCTGTAATGTAACCATCAATATCAGCAAACATGAAGGGAAAGAAATTATCTAAGCCTCAAGGAACAGCTCCTCCTGTCCTTCAGAGGCAGAGTAGAGGAGATATTTGGGTTTTGGAAACAAGGCTGTGCAGGGCGGCAACGTGAAGATGTAGACCCCTTTGCAGCCCTTAGTTTAACACCACTCATCCATGAAAGGAGTGGGAAGTATTTCTGATTAGAAAAAGGAAAAAAAAAAAAAAAAAAAAAGGACTTGACTGACAGCATCTCAGGAGTCCCCACATTGTGTTCAGTTCAGGTTTTGTAAGACATGGAGCCAAATTATCACATTGCTTGCCTACCAGTGTGGATAAAATCCCTTCTAATGCCAGAGCAATGACTCTGGAACCACACACTGGCAGTGCCTGGGAGGTGAGCTTGGTGTTTTCTCTCCCATCCAGTTCCAGGGTTATGAAAGCACTGCAGAACTTTACGTGGGGGGCCTTTGTGTGCTTACCAACCTATGCAGCCAAAGGTGCTGCAACCAGCAAGTTAACAAGGTAGCAAGGTGCTGAGGGTCATAAGGTCTGCATATAAATTAATTTTGGGAAGGAAGTAAGTTTTCCTTTTCCATGGAAAAGAAAAAAAAAGAGGAAAAGAAAAAAGAAGAAGAAATCTAGTTCACAGAAACTCTAGGTTGACCTCATTTTTTTTTCTAAATGCACACAATTCCAAAAAATCAAAAGCACCTGCAATCATTCAACACCTCTGTGAAATCAGGGCAAATCTTGGGCTTTTCTTATTTTCCAGAGTAATATAATACAGCAAGTTCAAACCAAAAGATCCTTCCCAGGCTGCCTAGTAATCTCCTGAGGGCCATCCCATACATCCTAACACAATGCTGTCAGCTGGATGATGGGATTAAATAGCATCCAGGTTAAAGCCAATGCAATCCAGAGAACAATGATTTCAAACTTAGCAGTCTGGGAAGTGGAATGTATGGTGTTCCTCCTTTTTTTCTCATGCCTTCAGGAGTACTCTTCCACGCTGAGAAAAGGAGAGTGAAACTCTCAAAGGTCACCCTGCCTGCCCACCAACACAGAGATCTGGGTGGGATGTAATGGTGTCAGGATCCACCCAAGGCCATATTAATAGCAGAGGTGTATTTTATGAGGTTTTAATTAAAGGAAATGCAAAAATTTTAATTTTTTTTAAATTTATATACATCTGTCCAACTTCGCCTCCATTTCTCACCAGGTTACGATGATATAACTGAGGCGGCAGAAACCACAACATTCAGACACAAAAAATGGCTTTGGGCTTTTCACTCCCTCTGCGTGTAACACAGCTTTCATTTCTAGAAAGCAGAGAAAATTACCCTGAAAATTTTGGTAAAATCCTAACACTCTGATTTTCAAAGTGTTACACACACACCGAATAGGCAAAGCTGGAGCGTGGCCTAAACAGACGAGTCTGGTGAGAAACCCAAATCAGAAATTCCTATGAACAGTTTCCCCCTCCTCCACACCCCCATTATTACGGTTGCTATTGTAATTATTGCGGTGGTTGTTATTATTTCACCAGTTCTGATGTTTACATTTAATCTCCATCTGCCAGGCAGCTGCTGCAGAGCAGGGAATCCTCTGCATGTTTACAGCTACTTTGGCGACCCGAGTAATTACCAGAAGTACTTCCATAGCTTCTCCCTTTCCCCAGGCACCGTGGAGGTGACATCCCTGAAGGCGGCAGGGTTTGGTCCATGACTGTGGATCGACACCAAATCATTCCCTGAGCTCCCGTCACCACCCTGTAAAAGATTTATGCAGATTCGGAATGAAAAGCAGGAGTTTTTCCCTCTCAGGCCCTCCTGCTCCTGCTGCTGGCAGAGGAGGCCGAGCAGGCCTCACGTGCGGCCCTCAGCACTTGAGGCTGAGCGTGGGGAGATTCAGGCGAGGACAAAAGGGGTAGGTCATGGCACAGCGAGGCACAGAGGGTGGGCAGGTGGCCGGCAACTGAGCGTGGCACCTCTCCAGGCTCCTCTTTGTCAATGAACGCTCGTCTTTTTCACCCAGAAGGAGGATGCCTTGCATGGTCCTAGCGGCGCGCTGAATCCCTGGGGCCAAGCAGCACTCAACCCCCAGAAGGCAGAGCTGGGGCACAGCTGAACCTGATGCATTAGGTTTTAACTTTTATGTTTTTTTCAAATCCAGTACTGCTAGTGTAGCTCTGAAGTTTTCTGTAGCTTGTTAAGTGCTGTTCTCTTATGCTAAGACAGACATAACAAAGCCTCTGTAACTTGCTCTCCAAGGACACCCAGAACAAGAACTGCAAACCTTCATCTTGGGGAGAGGTGGGACAAGCTTGGGCAAATTCCATCATTGCCTGGCTTCTGCTTGGGGAATTGATGATGATATCAAAGTGTGAAGAACTCGTGAGCTGTCATTGTCCATTTTGGGATGCACTGAGGCAGGAGCCTCTGGAGCCCAAAGTGTGCACATGAAGGCCTTTCAAATAAATCCCTCCTTTATTCCTTTTTTCCTTTATTCCTGTCTAGTCTCTGTTTCTAGGTAGACAGATAAGGCATCAAACCCACGGCCACTTGTCCCACTCCGCTCTCAGCCCTGCCACGTGAAGCCACTCAGCTTATCAGCAGCTCCAGTGGTCAACCACACTTTTTAAATGATTCATGCACTGCCCTTCCTGGAGGTTCCTCAGGTTTGTTTTTGTTTTTGTTTTTGTTTTTTTTTTCTGCTCTCCAGACAGTAGGAGCAATAACTCTCAAAGCTTCACAAATTTATGAGGCGCAGCTTGCATGGACTGAAGCCACGGTTAGAAGCACTGAGGAGCTGGATCCAGATAGCTGTTTATAGAGGGACATAGGAGCACCTTCCAAATCACTGAAAATGCTCCAGGCTAACTCGTTTTGTCACTGGAACGGTTGCCTTTCCCTGGTCTTAAAATTAAAACCAAAACACACTTTATGGGGAAAAGGGGTTTTTACCTCAGGATTTATGTCAGGATCCATGGGTGCAGCACTTGGTCCAGGTGGAATGCCCCGAAAATGCACACACTGTCACACTGAAATACACACAATTATAGACCTTGCAAAATTAACATATTTATCAAAGATTCCCCAGTGAGAGGCTGGAGTGAAGCCCTCGTTGTGAGGAACCTTCCCCCTGGCTGGGCCTGTCTGAGGTTCCAAAATGTGTTCTGGAGAGGCCCTTGGTGTCTGGGGCTGCCAGGATGTTTGCTCTCCTGGTTTAACGGTGCCGTGGGGCTGAGCTGAGTTATCAGCCTTGGAAAGTTACAGTGTGTGGGCTGAAAGCACTGAGAATACATAAAACTATAAAAGAGTATGTAAGAGGGGTATGAAAGAAAAAGCAAAAAATCATTCTGGCATCACCCCCACCTGCCATTCCTTCTTTTTCACAACTGCTTTTCTCTCTGCTCTGGTGTTCCCACTTTTCCATGTTCATGACCCCCACTAAGCCCGTCCTTGCAGGGCCCCCCACCTTTCCTACTTCTCCATGCCCAACACATCCCATTAATTTGTGTCCTGCACCATCTACCTGCACACAACTCTGTCAGGCAGTGCTTGTCCTGGCAATGGAATCAAAATTGAGTGCCACAGCTGCCCCTACCAGGGATCAGCAGCTTGACTGCCACTGCCACAGCCACAGGTGGGGAAACACTCAGGAGGTGTCCTTCCATCATGTTATTTTTTCCTCTTCTTGCAAAATATTTTTTAGTAGTAATCAGGGTCTTGTGGTATTTATTCAATCTCTCCGGAGATAATGAATGCTGGGCAGCATTCATAATAATCTTTTTCTGCAGCAGCATGAAGTGCTACAGGAAACAAGGGTTGGCCAGTGCAGGCAAGGAAGGAGCAGCTGACAAAACTTCTGGGTTTTTTTGCAGTCCCCTTGGTAGAGAGGAATGAGCCACGGATGTGCAGTTGAGCAAAATAGGTGTTTTTGTAAGAAAGGGAGCATTACAGCTCTGGGCATCATGTGAGCCTCAACCTTTTCTAAACTGAGGTTTAGGAAAACCTGTAACAAGGCTTTGTGCTACAAGAAAGAATATTGAACCAGCGCAAGTCCACTGACAGTTGAAAACTCTTTATTGCCTTGTTTATATCTCTGGAAAGGAACAGAGAGGAGAAAAGTCTCCAGTTTTCAGGCAGGAGCTGGTGGTAGGATACAATAAGGAAACGAGGCAGCTATTGTGGGATGCTTGCAGGTGTGAAGGCATGATCCAGTTCTCTGGCACAGGGGTATTTTTCATCAGGGTAGCGTGAAGTGCATGCCCTTCTTTAGGATCCACAGTCAGTGAGACTCCCTGGTATGCCTCCTGGGCTTCAGAAGGTGAGAAACTGAGCCCGGTGAGGTCATGGAAAAACACCAGGGAAATGTTGCCTGACATGCTCTGCCTTTGCTCAGCCGGTGCTGTTTCTGTAATCCTGACCTCATCCTTCTTTCCGGTGTCCAGCCTGGATCCAGAGACGGTAACTGAAGCTTCTCATCTCAGTTGCCTGCCCCCTTACCAAGCTTCAGAGAAGCTGTCAGTAAGGGCATTGACTCCCTGGCACTTCTGCTGCTTGGCTGAGATGCCACCAGGTTCTAAAGCCCCCCTTCTCTCTGCACCTCTCTTCTCAGGGATGAGAAAACTCAGCTTTAATCCCTCTTGGTCACCATGCCCCCGTATGACACCACAGCCTTCAGCATTACCTTCAGGAGAAATTGGAGAGCGTGAATTCCTGCCTCAGAGTGTTTGTTTAATTAGGTGCCCAGATGCTGAAGTACCAATTGTCCTCTGTGCTGATGGGGGTGGGTTTGTGGGACTTGGCGGGACAGGAACACATGAAACCCAACTTCAGCCGGGAAAGGTGACAGTGTTGCCGAGGAGAAGGGGCTGCAAGGGACCTGCTCAGCCCAGACTGCCTGCTCCACCCCGGGGAGGGCTCTGGGCACCTCCACGGAGGCTCCAGCGAGGGCACACATGGAATTTTGGGGTTCAGGCATGAGGCAAAACACGATCACTGCCCTGCCAGTCTGCGGTGCCTCACCACCGTGCTCCCCACAGAGGGGACTGGAGTGTGAAGGAGAACCTGGACTCCCCAGCCGAGCTGGGAGCGGGTGCCAAACACCAGGGAAAGGGCAGCATCAGCCCTGCTACAAGGTTGGAGGTGGTGGTCCTCCCCAGCCAGGGTCCCTCTCAGCCCTCATGGGTGGTGTGCAGGCAGGGGTGAGGTGTAACACATCCACGGAGAGAATTCCTGGGACCTCTCCTAATCCTACCCCTCATCCCGGTGGAGCTGCCAGGGACGGGGTCAAGGTGATTGTCCTTCCCAAGCAGGAGAAAGGGAGCTGCTTCCCAATCAAAGCTGAAGCCTTCCGTGTCAAATCGAGCTCTTGGCAGCGTGCTGTCTCTAAACCAAGGTCAGGACTCGGAGCAAGTTGCACCTGCTGCATTGATTTGCGAGGAGATTCCAGCCAGAGAAATGCTCCTGCACAGCAGGTTTTGCATTCATGGAACTGGCACCTCCCAGCAGAGAACCTCGCCTCTGGAAAGTTTCCAGCCATGACTGCTCTGGAAACAGCACTGGGGGGTGCAAATCACACTGCCACACCAACGCTGCTGAATCATGCCTCAGGTGGAGATAGAAGTCTACAGGATTTCCAGAGCAAGGTGTTTTCACCACACCCCTCATTCAAAGAAAAAAAAAATCCTCTTTCCACTTCCAGTTCTTCCCAGGGCAATGAGCATTGTTAGGAGTGTTTACATTGCTGCTCCCTGCCAAATTAACATTGTCATTCTCACCACTGCTGGAGCTTCTGGGTGTGATGCCTTAAATGGCTACCTAGAAACAGAGACTAGACAGGAATAAAGGAAAAAAGGAATAAAGGAGGGATTTATTTGAAAGGCCTTCAGAGGTCACACTCTGGGCTCCAGAGGCTCCTGCCTCAGTGCATCCCAAAATGGACAATGACAGGTCACAAGTTCTTGACACTTCTATATCAACATAAATTTACCAAGCAGAACCCAGCCAATGATGGAATTTCCCCAAGCTTGCCCCCCTCTCCCCAAGATGAAGGTTTACAGTTCTTGTTCTGGGTGTCCTTGGAGAGCAATCTAGAGAGGTTTTGTTATGTCTGTCTTAGCATAAGAGAACCGCACTTAACAAGCTACAGGAAACTTCAGAGCTATGCTAGCAGTACAGGATTTGAAAAATATAAAAGTTAAAACCTAATGTATCAGGTAATGCTAGGTACTCACAGGCAGCGATTTCAGAAGCACTAAAATCAAATAGGGTACATGGCTACATTCAACTACCACTCTGCTTCAGCAAGCAAGAATCCTGAATTCTAAGCTTTGTGAGAAAGCCAGAATGTCAGATACCTCAAAGTTTCCTGAAAGCAACTTCCTTTGAGAACATATTTTGTTGCTCTTCGCTCTTTCAGGTGTCATTCCACGGCCACTGCTGCATCAGAAGGTAGGCAGTGAGAAGTCAAAGACCACCTGAAATGTGAGTACTGTGAACCAGTTTTATGCAGAAGACTTCAGGACCCCTTTGTCCACCTTGAACCTCCTCTGGGATTCACCTTCTCCACGTCCCTGGTCTCTGTAGGAGCAGGACAGCATTGCCACAGCTGACTGAAACAGGAGTCATTCCGTGGTGTAGAAAACTGGGGGCGACTCATCTGAACTTTACCCCCAAGCCTGACCTTTAAGACTGTTTTCTCTCTCCCAGCTGCGTGTGCCAAGTCTCGACATATCATCATCAGCAGGAAATATGCAACCACACTGGAGGGAGGGAAAGCAACTGGGAGACATGTGAGCAACTGAGACAATGCAGAGCTGCCAAATCTGTGACAGCTGCTGGGGGCAATGCTGCGGTCTGACATGCAGGTAGATTATCTTTTTGATATGTATTTTCCTGTGGGCACAGGAACCAGTACAAACATACAAGGGATATTATTATTATTATTATTATTATTATTATTATNTTTAGTTATCAATTTTATCATCATCATCATCATCATCATCATATTGTGAAGGAAGTATTGAAAGCTCTATTTCACCAGTGGCTGTTTTCTGGGAGGGGGAGGAGACTGGTGGTGTCCCAAAACTCCCTGGAGTGGGTTAAATGAAGGTATTCCTTCAAAAATGCTAAATCTACAACTCCGTAGCCCTGCCTGAACACATCTCAAATTAGCTTTTCCAAAGGTTTCCAAAAGCCCTCAACAACAATAACAGCAGCCTAAACAGTGCAAACAAAGTGTCTTTTCCGTGCTGAACAGCTTCAGAAAGAAGGAAAGTGAGGAAAAAAGGGGCAGAACAGGAAAATCAGTGGCCGTCCCTGTCTCTGTGGGGACAACTCCTCACGGCTGGTCTGAGCCCTCTTGGCTTCTGGCTCAGGCCTCGAGCTTTGTCAGGCAGGTTCCTGGCTGGTCTCAGCCCGTGCTGCTCTGTTAGGTCTCCATCACCCTGTAGGATAAAGAATTTTCCCTGCTTTTTGTGCTGAGCGAGAGCCTGCAGCTCCCCACAGGAGCCTCTGGTGAGATGCACAGTGCTGCCCGAGGGACTGAGCTTCCCTGGGCTGTGAAAACCAGCTTCTCAATATCCTACAGCCTGCCTGGGAAGTTTTGGCCAGGCTTTGTCAGTGAGATAGGATGAAATATACCATCTTGTGGCGGAAATATTAATTAGTTACTGTTTCTGAAGTGTATTAGATGTTATGGTGTCTCTGTCTCTTCTTATCTGCAATATGGGCTTTCTGGCCCTTCTCTCTACCCCAACCAATATTTCATATAAACCTGGAGTGAAAAGTCTGCACTGACATATTACAGGATGAGCCAAGTGACTATCACTCAAATATTTATTTCATGAGAAGTAAGAACATTTTGCACTTTTCTCCAGAACTCTTTCAAAATCAGCTCATTTCTTCTTGTTGGAAGAGAGCCCATTGTTCATTTGACACTAAAGATAGAGCTTTGCTGTTTTCTTTTAAGTCAGCATTTGGAGGGTGGACAGCAGAGAGGGAGTTAAGCTTTATTATGCTGCCTTGTCAAAAGGATACAACATTATGCAAAAGGAATGAAGTGGAACAAAAAAAAAAAAAAAAATTTGCTTTCTTTTCCACACGCTCTCTCTCTCACTGGCATGCGGTTTTCAAAAGATATTCCTCCTTTGCCTTGTCTGGTGGATTGGATTTCAGACAGCTGCGTCAATTAAACGGCAGAAGCACACCTTGCTGCCCTCAGGAAGCAGCCACTGGTTTCCTCTTGCCCTCAAAATTTCTAAATTAACAGGGGGCAGAGGGGTGGTGCTGTTTGTCTGGTTTTAAATCTCGAGCAGGCTTAGCCCTGGCTCCTGCAGCCTTCAATGGACAGCACTCATTGCAATATTCCCCCCCAGAGCAAATGTGAGTCTCACCCTCAACAGGAGTGGCCACAGGGCCACAAAGTGACGAGCCCGAGGTGCCCAGGAGCAGGGACCCAGGCTCACAGCTTCCAGCTGTGGGAGAGCCGAGAGGGGTCATCCAGAGATGATCCACCCAGAGAAACGAGGACAGATGGTTGTTTTCCGCTGTGGCTTTGTGGGATAAACCAGGAAACGCTGAGGGATGCCCCCCTCCTGGTTTGTTTTCCTGACAGCACATCCCCTGCATCCCAGCTGCTCCTGGCTGCAGAGCGCTGTGCTGGGAAGGGGCTGGGGCACAAATCTCATCAGGATGGGCTCAGGGAGCTGGGGAAGGGGCTCAGCCTGGAGAAGAGGAGGCTCAGGGGGGGCCCTGTGGCTCTGCAGAACTCCCTGACAGGAGAGGACAGCCGGGGGTGTTGGGTTCTGCTCCCAGGGAACAGGGACAGGAGGACAGCAAGCAGCCTCAAGCTGTGCCAGGCGAGGTTTAGTTTGGACATCAGGAAGAATTTCTTCGCTGAAAGGGTGAAAAGCATTGGAACAGGATGTCTGGGGAAGTGATGGAGTCACCACCCTCGGAGGGATTTAAAAGATGTGCAGATGTGGCACCTGGAGACATGGTTTAGTGTTGGGCTTGGCAGTGTGTCTTGGTTTGAAAGACAAGTGTCTGCTAAGGAAGGCAGGAGCCTCCCTTTGGGATGGAAGATGCAACCCCCTTTCCTCTGAATTATTATAATTTTGAAATCAAGGGGCTTTCAGGCAAAGATATGGGAAATAGGAATAACAGTTCTTTATTAATATATATACATACATATATATATAAAAAACAAGGTAGGAAAACNGGTCTTCAAAATCTCAGTTTATATCCAGGATGGAATGCTTGGTTCCTCCCTCTGGGTGGAACATCTCACAATGGGATGGTGAGGCATGGGCAAGGCACTGATAGGCCATTAAAAGGAGATAATCCAGAGGGAGGAGGCAGGGAGCACTGCCCCACCTGTTTCAACAGCTCATTGAAGATGGTGATAGAATACAGATTTTTGGGCACATCTACAACCCAAGACACAGCGCTGGGTCAATGGTTGGACTTGGTGATATTAAAGGGATTTTTTTTCAGCCTAAACGACTTCGTGACAGCCAATAAAGTGCTCCTTTGTGTGTTTATCACCCTCGGAAGTGGAATCCCTCATGGCATGGTGCACACTGAGGGACTTCCAGGCAGGCTCCCAGTAGAAATCCCGAGCTGGGTGTGATTAACTTCCCCGCACCTCTGAGGAGCAGCGCCAGGAAATTGCTAACATTGTAAATTGTCTCAAACACGCACTTACTGAAGCCTTTAAAGAGCAATTACTGTATGTTAACTGAACACCCATCAACTGTAAAAACAGCAGTTATGTGGGTTTAATAGGTATATAAAGGAGGAAATCTCGCCGCCCCACAATTAGTTCTAAATCACATGAAAAGTGTAACTTGTGCACTTATTGCTTATTAATACATAAAACATGTACAGCGTGTTAAAACATTTAATTAGCACGTACATAACAGGCTAAAAGTTAAGTACCAAATTACGAGTAAAATACTTTTGAGCTCTTCGTTATCCCTGTGAAACCACCCTCCCTCCCAACATGCAGGGCTCGTATATTCCTGGGAATTATGTTCTTTCAGCTGCTGTTTGGTGATTTTAGACTGGGGACAAAGATACTCTGCCCATTTCCACTGACTCCAGAACCACCTCACAACAAGGGATGTTCCTCAGAGAGCCTGGAGGCAGAGGAGGGAAGAGATGCTCCTGAGCAAGATTCAGGAAGAGATGCTCCTGAGCAAACAACATCCAATGAGGCTGTGTCTAAAAATCTGGCCAGAAAATGAGGTGTGAACAGCAATTCACGCTGTGCTGACCTCCATCAGGGGCTGTCAGGACAGAGAGGAGGATCCTGTGGAGAAGGTCCTGGCGATGGAAGAGGAGATCAGTGGCGAATGACATCAGCAAGAGGGTTTGTGGCAGAGGCCAGGGAAGAGGGGAGCCAAAACTGGAGGGCTGGAGGCCTCCAGCATCGCCCAGGAGGGAAGTGAGGGACTGGATATTAGTGGAAAAGTAGGAAAGGGTGGTGAGTGCTGGCAGAACAGGGGGTAGGGCTGCAACCGGGACCTGCAGCCAGGGTGGATTCTTGCCTGGGACCCCAGAGGGAGGAAAATAATATCTGGTGTGTGCCATTGGGAACGCCACCCCATCACACAGTCTGTTGACAGAAGGAAACCAAAACGCAGAATTACCCTTTGTTTAGTCTAAGTCAGCTGCCAGCGTGCACAGGCACCAGAAGAAAGGCAAAACCTGAACATGTTCCCCAAAACATCTTCCTGCAAAAGCCACCTGCTGCTGCCCAGGCTAATGTTACTGTCCTCCCCACCACAATGAGCTTTGGAAGCAAAAACTCCATTTTCCAAGCGAGATAACATCCTCACCTCAGCTCCAAGCCTGCCCAGGGCAGTCCAGAGATGTGTAGGGGGTGATGGGGCTGGGACATCCAAACTTGGGCCCCCTGATTCTGTGGAGTGGGTCGGGAAGTGGTTGGTCAAACTGGAAGTCCAGCAAGAGAGGGCTTTTCTCTTGGCCCCGAAGGGACAGAGGCACANCCAGATTCAAAGATTTAAAAAAAAAAAAACCAAAAAAAAAAACCCTTGAAAAATTAAAAATCATGTGACTTCCATGCACAAAGATATAACTTGGAGCAAATATTTAATTTAAAGTTAAATCATTTCCACTTCTGAATGTCTTCAGGCTAAGGCCATGGACAAGGATCCCGCTCACCAGAATTTATTTTTGGTTTATGATAGAATTCATTTTTGGCTTATGACAGAATTCCTCAAAACAACATTTCTTCTACTTCTGATACCAGTCCTCCATCTAGCAAAAAGGGATGTCAAACCCTTTTTCTGCCCCAACAGGAAGACACAGCTGGTTTGTCCTTTATATTGTAAGATTTTGTTTGGTGAAGTATTTGTGCTCTGTTCCTACTAGAGGAAACACTACAGAGATACTTGTGTGACATGAGTTCCTTTTGCTCTTGTCATGTAAAATAAAGTATTGCCTTGTTGCATTTTTCTTATTCCATCCTCTAATTACTCTCTTTGAAAGAGCATTAGTGGCAAAGGATAGTAGCATGAAATACTAAAAGACTTCTGCTCAAACTATATCTATGGTGAAAAGAAACATTGGGTTTAAAGTAACTGAAATACTTCACAAACAACAAAAGCCTCTCTGCTGCAACTGATCCTCCATGAAAGGGACCTTGAAATGGTGATAGGAGATATTTATACATAGTTTTAAGCCCTTGCCTGGCAATAAACAGGAATGAAAGTTTAGGCACTTTGAATGCAAGTTTGTACAACTCTTCCCGCTTTGAGAGAATCAAAGTCTAAATATTATAGGTTAATGAGTGTTATTCATGACACAGTAAAGTTAATCAAGAGGGGACTATCACGACCTGTAAAAGAAAGATATCCCAGCCTGAAAGTGGAGACAACCTGGACTAACTAAAGCTGTGCTGGAAACTTGCTTTTGAAGAAGAAATCAAGATTCCCCAGTGCTCAGAGTCAGCTGAAGACAATCTAGAAAACTTTGTGTGCACAAGAACCAGCCATGGAATGGAGTTCTATTTGCAGAAAATGTGGCTGAACACAGAATTAGTAAACTCTCACAAAAAAAAGAAACTCACCTGAGAACAGCCCAGCTGCATCACACCCCTGATATTTCATTTACAGCATTTGCTGGTGTTCATTGCATGATGGGAGCTCTCTGAAATTTAATCCGGACATTTTAACTGGGAAATCTCAGAAACCTGTCTCATTCAAGGTTCCAGCTTTGCATGAAAAATGAAATGATCACCTCTTCCCGGAGCATTTTAACCACCTGTTAGCACAGCACTTTGCCACTGCTGGCTGGTGAAGGTTACATGATCATGCTTCTTTTCGAATTCAGAGCATACAATCACAGAGTTTGCTCTCAAAGATCACACTGAGGAGATGTCTACCTTTTTATCTCATAGGCAAAAACCAGGTGAATTCTCTCAACTTAAGGCTCTCCCAAGAATGCAGCATCCCCAGGACCGCCACACTGACTCAGCAACAGCACCCATTTGATATAAATCAATGGGAGGAATAAAAGCATCTCCTTGTCGTCTTTCCAATTAAATTACATGGAAAGAAATCTAGGTTACAGCATGAAACCCTGCAGAATGAGGTCCTAATTGCTGAACACGCACTTTTAAGTGGATTGAGTAACAACACACATTTAATCTGAGGGTAAGAATATAATAATGCTTTTGTTGCTGCTGTGCATTGAGTGATTTACATGGTATATGATAACGTTTGATCACCTGTCCTTCCTGCTCTTGGTTAACAGCTCCTCAGAAAAGGATCAGTCAAATTTAAAGCTGCTGACCCCCAGAAATCTTTATCTCTGCCACTGAGCTGAAGAAGCACAGGTCCTGTTTGCAGCACCAACAACCATAATGTCTCCTTAAATTGCCCAGCTCCCACCAGCCACTTCCTGGCCAGCATTTGCCATCTGGCTCCCAGAGCAATCCCACGAGGAAAGGTGGGAGATGCTCTTACAGGAGCAGCCGGGAAACAGGGGGAGCAAATTCCGTTTTCTAACCTGTTTTCCAGGACGAGGTATTCCTGTGGTGTTAGCAAGAAATACCCTGCAGCTGCAGCAAAATGTCTCAAAGGCCTCAGGCCTTTCTGCAGGCAGCATGTTTTGAGTGCTGGGTATTTGTTTACCCACAAGAAACCAAATCCTTTCCACTTCTGAACGAATATTTTTGCTCAGGTCACATGGTTCCAACCAACACGTGCCTGAAGTCCTGAAGAGTTTAGAGCAGAGGAGAACATGGGGGTTTTTTTCTGGACAAAAACACATCAAAGGCCTAGTGCTTCACAGCACTTCTCTTGGTTCTTACAGACCTGAACTTCCACTCCTTTAACTGCAGCATCTCTGCTAGAAGTCTGCAGTGACTTCAGTCTAAATGATTCCACAAAGACTTGAAGCAATATTTGGCACAGTGGCAGAATCTGGTTTCCTTCAGTTGCAGAGAAAAACTTGAAATTTCAGTCCAATGTTTTCAACACGAGCTAAATTAATTTGAGGCACTGCTGGTGAATAGCCCCCTCTCTCTAAATGCTGCAGAGAGCACAACGGAACAGCTGCAGGGAGACATATTTCACTTAAATTTGGAAGTCATGCACGTACAGTTGGCTAGACTGAGCTAAGCTCTTCATTAATAGAAGTGTAAACTCTATAGAGAATTCAAGAATCGAGCTGAGGCATATTTGCTGCTACACGAAATATTCAGAGAGAGGAATTATTTGAGAAGGAAAGTGGTGTCTCTTCTCATTCCAGCACCTGACTTCATTTTTTTTCCCCTAAGCATCCTAGCTGAAATTAATCAATTTCAATTCTTGACTGATTACTTTATGAAAAATACATTTTATGTACAATGCCAGAATAACAGAGCTCACACGACCATCTTTCAGGAAGCATTTCTTTTTAGGATACTAAAATAGCAAAAATTTTTAACACAAAATTCTTTTACCTCTCAGTTCTCGTCAGAAACACCAGGTGTTCAGTCAAATCCAAAATTGAGTTGGTGGCAAAAGTACTGTAACTTACACTACTAGAACAAGAAATGAATGCGAAAGAGGTACGAATTCTTCTACTTCTGTGGATAAAGCTTTTGTCAGAATGGATTAAGGCAAGACTTTCATTAGGGACAGATTATTCCCTTCCTGCTCACCACAGGATTTTCTTTTTTCTCTCTCAGGAGTCAAGACAGTGAACCACAGAGGGAGCACACCTGATCTGATCAATTTCCACATTCTGCTAGGAGAAAATAGATCTCAAATGCAGCAAAAGGAAAGTCAATAGTGCTGCCTGAGTCTTATCTGCACACCCTGTCTGTTGTTACACAATACAATGCGTTGCATGAGAATTTATTTTATTTTCCTTATTTTTTGAGCCTTTTTGCTCACTTTCTCTCAAGCTGACAGAAATTTGCACTGGATTCCCCTAGCTGTAAAAAGCAAGAACACCAGCTCAACCACAGGAGCAGAGCACACCCAAAATCTCCCGACACTGACACTGTTTTTTGGGTATTTGGCTTGATTCGCAGCACATAGTGTGAGTGCTGGAGAGAAGGGATTGTGGCATCCAAGTTGGAATGAATGCAATCTGAAATAGAGATCGATATCTTCTCCTCTGTGATGGTCATTTTCTACGTGTTAAAAGCTCTTGTGTGCTGTCCCCTGGTAGTGACGCCTATAAACCTAAACTCTGATAAAATCCACTTTGATTCTGCTAAGAAATCACTGCCTTAGTTGCATGATATGCCACAGAACATACATCTAGATGCTCATTTACTTGCTCATACCTGGAGATTTGCCTTTTGGTTGAGAAGGATAAGCCACAGGACAGGCAGAAATGCTGCTTCAGAGTCAGCTGAGCACACCCTCAAAGTCGTTCACACTTCACCAAGAACGTGGGTTTGCAAAAAGAGACAAACTGGAGAAGTCAAGGGTTTAGAGTGATGCTTTAGGTTTTAACTTTTGTATTTTCCCAGCCCTGCAGTGCCCAGTGTAACTCTGCAGTTCCCTGAAGCTCGTTCAGTGCTGTTCTCTCATGCTCACACTGACATAACAAAGCCTCTCCAGCTCGCTCTCCAAGGACACCCAGACCCTCCTGGGCCCAACAACTGCAAACCTTCATCTTGGGGAGAGGGGGGCAAGCTTGGGCAAATTCCATCATTAGCTAAAGTTTTAATTGAATTAAATTAAAATTAATTTAATTCATTAAGTTTTAAATTTATGCTGATGTGCAAATGGACCAAACCTATAAAGGTGTGAAGAACTCATGACCTGTCATCCATTTTGGGATGCACTGAGGCAGGAGCCTCTGGAGCTCAGAGTGTGACCTCTGAAGGCCTTTAGAATAAATCCCTCCTTTATTCCCTTATTCCTGTCTAATCTCTATTTCTAGGTAGCCATTTTAGGCATCAAGAGAGCACCAAAGAAAAAGGAATTGGGAAACAGGTTCATGAGGGAGATCTGGAGGTCTCTGGTTCAGCATATCGCCAAAATCAGGATTATTGCTGGCACCAGACCAGGCCAGTGGTGTTTGTGATCTCTTTGCTTTGGAGCCAGACAGATGGCTTTTCACCACGGACAAGTCCTGTGTCCTCAGAAAAATACTGAAGGAGGACATCAAGGGAGAGGAAGAGAGCAGAAACTTGGGCCAGCTCCCACTGAACTGAGCACCAGCAGTTGTGTTTAGATATCTCCTCTGAGTCTGGAGACCCTTTTTTGCCGTGGAGGTTCCCATGAAGTCTTCCAAGAAAACTGGGCAGGGAGCACCAACATTCCACATAGTCCCTATCACTCCCAAAAGAGAGGATTTTCCTCTGGATCCAGAGTGGTTGTGCAACCCTGCCGAGCGTCGGTGCTGTCCCTGAGTCACAGGACGACCTCAAAGGCTGAACTCTTCTCTCCAGGGAAGGTTGGGAGCATGGAAGAGGGAGTGAGATACCAGATACTGCTATTCCCATAGCAACTCCTGCCAGGCCTTTGCTCTGGGGGTGAACACAAAGGCCAGAACTGTGCATGGGGAGCATTCAGAACCTGCAGGCTGAAGGGAAATGCCAGCAGCCAAGATAGCAGCAGTAAGGCAAACATTTACCCAGGCTCCGTAAGCAAAGGGGGGACAATGAGCCTGGGAACACAGTGTGTGCAAAATCCCTGCTGTCCCATGGCACAATGATGCCAGAATGATTTCTTGCTTTTTCTTTTACACCCCTCTTACATACTCTTTTATATAGTTTTATGTATTCTCAGTGCTTTTAGCCCACACACTGTAACTTCCCAAGGCTGATAACTCAGCTCAGCCCCACGGCATCGTTAAACCAGGAGAGCAAACATCCTGGGAGCCCCAGACACCAAGGGCCTCTCCAGAACACATTTTTGTAAACTAAAATAAACCCATCCAAGAAAAAAGTTCCTCACAACAAAGTTCACTCGAGCCTCTCATTAGAAAATCTTTGAAAAATATGCTAATTTTGCAAAGCCTATAATTGTGTGTATTTCAGTGTGAGGAGGTGCATGCATTTTTGGGGCATTCCACCTGGACCAAGTGCTGCACCCAAGGATCCTGAAATAAATCCTGAGGTAAAAACCCCCTTTCCCCATAAACTGTGTTTTAGTTTCAATTTTAAAACCAGGGAAAAGCAACAACAAATGTTCCCTGGGAAGCCCAGGGCCGAGAGAAAGGGACTTGCCCACGGAGGCAGAGGGGTGATGGCTGTAGGAATGTAACCATTCTTTTTGCTTCTTCCCTCCCCACTCCTGTGCTGTGTTTTAATTAAGCACAGGGAATTCAGCACAGGTGATCCAGGACCTGAAGGGAACTCACAGGAGAGATGAGGCTGTCACTGTAGTGATAGGACAAAGGAGAGTGGGTTCAAATCACAGACAGTGGGTTTAGAAATAACATTTCAGGGAAAAATTATTGCCTGTGAGGGTGGGGAGGCCCTGGCAGATGTTTCCCAGAGAAGCTGTGGCTGTCCCCATCTCTCAAGGCCAGGTTGGATGGGGCTTGGAGCAACCTGGGATAGTGGAAGGTCGCTGTTCATGGCAGGGGGATTGAAACAAGTTGATCTTTATGGTTCCTTCCAAACCAAACCATTTCAGGATTTTATGATCCGGCCAAATCCAGCCTGATACCTAAACACGGAGGCATCAAATGTAATGTTTCTCTACTTTTTGACTTCTAGGGAAAAAGGCACCAGCATGTATAGCTATGAGGTGATCAAAGGTTTCATGCAGTTTCCCAGCACACACATCCCTTTAAGATCCAACTCCGGGATCACCAAAAAAAGCTGCTTTAACTGGGAACAGGATCTGATTAAAACATCACCAGATTAAAAAGACCCAAACCTTCCAACATCTTCTGAACATGCGTTCAAAAACCTGTGCTTAGCAAAGAAAGATTCCATGACACCACCACAAACATCACTTCAGCTTTCTGGGGGAGAATGAGGAAAGCCTCCAGCTCCAAGTTTCTGGCTGCATATTCAGCTCCAGTTAAGAGTGCTGGATCCTCAGTGCTGGGAAAGTCACTCCCCCAAAACCTGCCAAAAATTCCCTGGGAAACACCGGGGGAAAAGGTGGAAGATGGGAAAAAAGGGGGCTTTGCTCCCCTCACCCCAGATCTGCCAGCTGCAGAACCCCTCAGTTGTAGGAACCCATGCTCAGAGCAAGCCAATAAAGAACCACACACAGACAAGCACGCACTCTTAAAAAGTTTTTATTAATTTTCATTGTTTTTTTTTTTTAAAAAAAACAAACCCGTCAGTGCAACAGTTCAGTATCCCCTTCCTATCCCCCATCAGTAAGCAGTAATTTTAAAATCAGGAAATACCGAGTGCTGAAGCCAATGGGTTAGCATTTTGCTATTATTTCCTTCTGTCAAACTCTGAAAAAGTCCTCTGTATAAATTAAACAATGAAAAAAATGTTATTTTCAATTCTATGTCATTACAGTCAACAGAATCATAATAATGCACCTAAAATGTGTGTCCACAATATATCAGGTATACATTTTTGGGAAAAGAAAAAAAGGAAAAAAATATGACATTCTAAGCTTGTTAAAAGGATAATGGTCCCATATTTTTTTATTACAGGTTAGCA
>VZRF01013271.1:116247-153722 GCA_013396875.1 Vireo altiloquus | reverse complement strand
TTTTTTTTTTTTTTTAAATTTTTTTTTGTTTTTCTTTTCTAAAGCAGTTGCGTTCAGTCTGGAAAAGCGTTACGTATTAAAACTAGAAAAACGCACACAAACTTGTGCGCCGAAAAGTTGTCCCCCCACCACTTCTTCCACGCTCACGACGCTTCCACTCACAAAACAATCGAAGTCTCCACTGCAAAGCACGATGTGTAATGTAGGAAAAACACGGGGAGTTCCTTCATTAGTCCAAGATGAACGTCAACTTCCCGTTGTCAGATCCAGGAGGAAAAAGATGCAGTGATGTAATGGAGCCACTTATCCCATCACTTAAATAACTTTTTAATATACACACACTCACACAGGTACCAGTGCTTTGAAAATAGATCATTCAGTCCTAAAAGCAGCTTTTTTAATTTCTTCCTTCTGCCCCCCTGCCCCCGCCCCCTCGCTCATCACTGTTCAAGTACGTCTTGGGATTCAGAACCACACACCGAAAACGCTCATTCGTTTTTGGCCTCCGGGTCGTCGAGGAGAGGTTCGTCAGCAGCCACCACCGCCGTCTCTCCGGCGTGGGAGTAGTCCACCACCATGGTCTCGATGCCTTCCCTCTCTTCTGGCAGCGTGCTGGCAGCATCCTCCACGTCCTCCTTGGGCTGGCCGTCCTCGCCGCTCCGGAGCTTGCTCTCGTTCAGCGCCCTGCGGTAAGGTGAGACACGGTCGGGCACTGAGCACGGCAAAGACAAGCCTCACAACAGGGGTAGGAGCAGATCACTCTCCGAAAAAAACCCAAAAGGCAGGCACACCACGCCACAGGGTAGAAAGGAGAGGCAGAGGAACGAAGCTGCTGGTGGGACCCGTGATGTTCTACCCCTGATTTTTTTCGTTTGTTCCGCGCCGGGGCAAAACTTGGGATCGGAGGGAATAACTCGGATTGTGACGCCTTAAGTTTATTCCCATCTCCCCTGCCCCTTGTAAACAAGAGGCACCAAACAAAGGGATAGGATAGGAGTGCTCTTCTCAGAGAGTTAATAAACCAATAAAACTTCTCATAGGTCGCAGCATTTCAAGTACTTATATTGACTTACATTCTCTTAACGGTAAGAGAAGTTAATTGTTTCTCATCCCATCACAGTTAACCCACAATATTGTATTCAAATGCTTCCCACATGTCAGCAACCTGAAATTAAATCTACTCTTTGAAGAAACTCTGGCTAGAAAAGAGATCCCTGCTACCAATGAGATCTCCACCAAAAGAAGGAAACAAGGCTGTTCCAGAGATGCCTGTCTGTGATGTGTATCACACCACAGTGGGCAAACTGCTGCAGGGAGGAAAAATATCTTTAAAAATCAACAGCACACTTAGGGGAAGTTAATCCTGACCAAGAGGCATTCACCTAGAGACAATCTGAAGTTTCAGAATCACAGGTAAATCCTAAACTTTACAGCCACCCTGGGCAGCAGAATTAAAAAGAACGACTGGGTGAACATGCAGGGATATCTGATGACTGCATCCACAGATCCAGTCCACACAGAACGGCGTTTGCAGTCATCACAGTTTTTTGGGAGGGGGAGATTTGGGGTGAGGGGAATACACAGAGCCCTGATGACACCTCTGGCTGTCTGGCAAGGGAACACAAACCAACTTACATGCCGTGTCTCAGCACGTGCCGCTCCCACTCGGAGCCCTCTGTGAAGGATCGGCCGCAGAACTCGCACGGGAAGCGTTTCTCCGGAGCGCTGCTGTCAGGAAATATCATGGGATCTGGGAAAAGACAGCACAGCCCATGAACTCGGGAATGCCAGGGGAAAGAGAGGGACTGCTGTGATCCTACTCTGATCCCCTCTGCTGCACCTCTCGCTCCAGAGAAGCAAAAGGCCCTTCCTGCCAAGTAACTGGGAAAATGCAGCTCCTGCAAAGAGAAGTGACATTGCAAGTGACAAACCCCATCCTAGGTCGTAAAGCACCTCTGCAAGTAAGGGTAACAAGTTACTGCTCCCTGCTCTTGTATTTCAACAAGTGAAGAGACTGTGGAATTTGAATTCTAAACCAAAACTGCGAAGTTTAGGACTGAAGTGGCCTGAAAGCAAAAATCAAAAAAACCCACTCAAGTCCATCTACAGTTTTGGAACTGGTAGTACAAATTTTAGGAAACACACGGATTTGGTTTATTTAACAGGTGATTCTTGTAATAAATCATGAAGTCTTATGGATTAAGTCCTGCATCTTAACTGCATAGGTGTTTCAAACCATCCTAATCTTTTATACAAAGTGCTTGGGGCCTCATTTGCAGAAGTGTCAAGCACCTTGTAAAATGAGTGAAGTCACTGGCAGCTCAGGGAGTGACATTCCTGAAAGCCAAGCTCCATGTGAACACAGCCTGCTCTGACAAAAGATGAAACATTTTCTCACAAATTAAGAAGATCACCACACAAGCCATTAAAAATAATTGCATGAACTATCTCACTTGATTCTTTTGCTGGAAATGAGACAGCACCATCTGCTCAGAGCATTAATTCCTTAGCAGGGATTATCTTAAGCAAGAAATCAACAGAATGTCTTTCTAACTCCTCCTCAACTACATAATAGAAGAAAAGGGATTTTGCTTAATTTTGGTTCTGATCTCTGCTCACTTGATTTCTTTACTCTCAGACTTACTCTGTTCGGGATGAGTCTAGGAACTCAAAATTGCTCACACATTCCCTATTATCCATACTTGAGTCCTGCAAATGCATTTCTGTGACACATTTCTCACTAGTTAACCTTTACCTCAGTTTCATATGGAATGGCTCTTGACCTAATTTTTTGTCTCTCCCTGTGAAAGGGGAAAAAAATCCACTTTTCATTTCTTATTGTTGGGGACTTAATTATTATGTGGTTAAATATCATAAAGCTGCTGTGTCAGGGGGAACACCAGAATGCAAGCAAATGCCATTAGCTCAGTTTACATCTGGATTTTTAACACCTTAAGCATGGCACAAATGCATAAACACACTGCAACACACACACACACACTACTCATGACAGGGAGATAAATATTTTTGGTATTTAAATAAGTTTTAGAGGCAAACACTGCTGATGTTCTGTGTAAGAATATACTTATGGTGTGGCACACAACAGGGTGTTTATTCTGGGCTTCTGCAGAGAGGAAATGTGGAACAGAAAGACTGTTTTGCCTAAACAGGGAGGAGTTGGAGCTGTGCAGACGAATCTCTGGGGAGACCTTTCAGTTCTTAAGAGGGGGTTTATAAGAAAGACAGAAAAAGACTTTTTACCAGAGAGCAGTAACAGAGAAGAGAGTAACAGTTTTAAGCTGAGAGTAGGATGAGACTGGACATAAGGAACAAAAGTTTTAAGGTGAGGGTGCTGAGACAGTGCCCAGAGAAGCTGTGGCTGCCCCATCACTAGAAATGTCCCAAGCCAGGATGGACAGGGCTTGGAACAACCTGGAATAGTGGAGGGCATCCCTGCCCATGGCAGGGGGTGGAACTGGATGAGCTTTAAAGGGCTTTTCCAACCCAAGGCAGTCCCTGACTTACACCTGCAACCCCCATTCGGTTTAGCAAGTGCTACTCCAGTAAATTCACCACCCCTTCCAACAATACTATGTTGCTCATCCCACTTCCCAGTAACTTTTGCTCCTAAGGGATGTGAATTTGGGCTGCTTCCCTGGAAGGAGTAGCAGCAGCTGCTCCTCTCTGGGTTCTGCAGAGGAGAAGTACCAGACTGCACACAAGCCTGACTTCTCTGTGGTTTTGCTGTGCCACACATACAAGCACTCACAGAAATTTAGTTTTTGCCTACTATGGAAAAACACCTCTTGATCTGCTAAGACCAAGACATAAAGATCAGTAAGAGCCTGTCTGAGACTGAGTTCCTACCTGGGAGAGCTGTTTTTTGCATGGACTTTTATAGACACCTCACTTTTCCCCACACATCTCCTTTTATGCTATATCCTTTACCACAAGCAAATGACTCCCTCCCTTTCCCATCCAAGACTGCAGTTCAGCTCTGCTGCCCAGCTCTGTCTGTCCACAGGGACAATGGCCTTTCTTTGGTCCAACAGCCCACTTGGAGAAGCCAAAAAGATCTTATTTGCACCTTCAGTACTGCACGGAGCAGCTCAAGACAAAGTGGTGAATCCAGGGAAGAAATCCTGATTCTCCCAAAGTCACGGACCTCAAGGGGATTCAGACAGATCCTTGGAGCACACAGAGGCACTCTCAGGAAATCCTACTTCCTGCTAACAGCACAAAGGCTGGGATTGTCAGGAGCACCCCCAGCAGCACTGCACAGTCTGGAAAGCTGTGACAGCATCAGCCACTGTGACAGGCTCTGTTTGAAACCACAGGTCCAGTCCTCAGCTATCAGGGCAAGCCATTCCTGTGTCAGAAGCATCTTCTGAAAATGCCTAGGGAGATGTCAGGTGCAACTCAGCATCCGACCTTGCCTTCAGTTCCTGTCTCACCGGGGCATTTTTCAAAAATCTTGCACCTTAGAGTGGTAATTCATACAACTAGTCTAGAGAAATGCAATCAATACAGCTGGATCTTTTCTAAATACCCTTGTTGTGGCAGGCATAAGAGTTTTCTGAATTTTCTACCTATTTTAGTATAACCTATTATAAATGGTTAAGACATTAAAAAGGAGAAAAAAAAAAAAAAACCAATGCTGAGACATCAACCCTACAGGCCAGAGAGGAAAAGAAATGCTGCTAAAAAAACTTGAAAATACACCTGATTTTTTTAGGCTGGTCATCCAAACAAGCATGCAGAAATCATTTTAGTCGCAGGTTAAAGAAAACACAGACACAGGTGAAAAAAAAGGGTACAGAATCATTAAAACACTGCCTTGCTTAACTCTGAAACAGGAGGATAACACTTCTATTCCGTGCAGAACTCCAGCACAGAAGGCAACGTTTTTATACTTTTCACGGTGTAACCTGAAGCCAGTTCAAACAATGAACTTCACCCTTGGGCTGCCCTCCCATCCCTGCCCGTGGCACATTTGCAGGGATTTTTTAAGGCTTGGCAAGAGAGCACTTTCCCTCTCCTCCTTGGTCTGGGTAACCACAGCCTCCAAGGTCACCTCAGCACCTGCGCCTGTGTGTAACGCTCAGGTAATAATCCTCACCAGGACAGCTTGACTTCCTCACCCCCTGCTAGCTCTGGCTCTGCACAGGACATTAATCAGCCTGCTGCATCATCTGCAGCTAAAGGTGAGCTGCTGCTTCAGCCAAATCGTGGTGCACAGCTTGCTGCTGTGCTGAGGGTCCCTGAGCAGACACACCCAAGCAGCGTTTCCAAGCAGCTGCTGATGCTGAACCCTGAGATGCTGACACGGAGCTGATGCCCCTTTAGGTCCTCCTCTGATTTTTCTGCTGCTCAAATATAAGAATATTTTTCATTAAAGCATAAATGGTTTCCTATCCAGTTGGCCTCCATTCTCATTTAGGTAAAAGCCATCACTGTCCACTCTCGAAGGGCTGCTGATAAGCACGACCTGAATTTATGTTGCAGGGACACTAAATAAAACCAAGGATTCTGGGGTCTTGCTATTAAAAAGGCAAGAAGCATGATGTAAACTCCCCCTAGTTCTGAAAACTACCTGTGAATCCAGAAATGGCAATTTTTCAATGCCTGAAAACATGCACAGAGACACCATTTTTTTTTGGTGAAAAGCTCTTGAGTGAGTTTGAAAGCTAAAAAATCAACAGCAAAAAGCTAAAAATGGTGGAAGCACACAGAACTTGGCTAACTGCAGTTGTCAGCATCAAGAACTGGGTGACCTGTTGTTCAAACCATGAAGGGACTGAAGACATTAGAGAGTTGTTGCATTTGAATGCTGAATTGTTGCACCAGACAGAACACAGCTGCACCAGATATTGGAATAACGTGGCTTTCACAGAAGGTGGTTTGAAAATAAACCCTTCATTTAATTAACAGAGAACTTCCCTTGTCCCTGCTGATCTAACTTCAACCAAACCAAAAGCATATGGCCCAGCCTTGTTGAAACCAGTGGGATTATTCTTACATACAAACCTAGGCACATAATTAAATAAAAAATGGTACAGGCAGGTGGTATATGGATGTACCCTGGCTCTGGAGCTGCCAACTGCAGCAACTGCAAACAGGGCTACCTGACAAAGAATGCTGGGCAGAAGAGTAAATTACAACCCATAAAACACCCTTCATCCCTCACTTGGACGATCCCAAGTGAAAACAGAAGATCTGTCAGGCCACTAAAATACACTTACATAGTTTTCCAAGCCCTTGTAGATGATATCTGACCAGGCAAATTAGTCACAGATGCTATCTGTGCTTTCTCATAGCATGTATTCTCTTAACAGAAATAAGGAGGATTAGAAACACAAGATTCCCACAGGAGCTGTGTCTTCAGGAAAGTCACATTCTGTTTCTGCTGCCATGCCTGCTGCAGAGTTTGTGCTGTCCACTCAACAGCTGACCTCACATGGCTGGACTGCTGAGGCACGTTGCAGTGCCTAAAAAAAAAAACCAACAAAAACCCCCCGACACATCAAAGAGCAGCACTGACCTCTCTCTTCAGCCTTGGGGCTTAACTCTTCTTCTTTTTCTTCTTCATCACTGCTAGAGCTCTCTGTTTTCCCTTTCATTTGTTCCAACTGGTCCAAGTTAACCCGTCCAACCAGCTCAAAATTACGACTCACCTTTGAAAGAAACACTTCAGTTAGCACTCAGCACAACCAACAAGCAACCAGAGAAATGGACACAGAGGCAAAACAAAACCAAGTACACCCCAAAGCTCGAGGTGACATGCAGCCCCCGTAATCAAATTAACACTCATTTATTTCCAGTGACAGTCATCCTTCTACGGCTGTCTGTTCTGTATTTCTCGTTTCTGGTTTTTGGAAATTAATGAGATTCGGCAAACCCCCTTCATTTCTTCATCCAATAAATGTGAAACATCAAATCGTATCCTCATTTTTGCGGCATCATTCCACCGCTGTGATCAAACACCACTACCACACATCCATGCTGAAGGGAAACTCTCTGTGACTGGTTCATTCAGCTTTATTCATGAAAGGATGGTTCTTTTTTTTCCTCCAAGCACACGGCTGCTGTGTGCCACATACACTCTCACTCATTAATAACAGATTAATTTTCATTACGCCGGGCTGCAAAGTGCTTTGCAAACTGATACAGGGGCTATAATGGGAACATTTCACCCAGCAGTCAAATTCAGCTAACCCTGGGGTGAAATGCACCAGCTACTTAACAGCTCACAGCAGCAGCACGAAAGGAGCAGCTCAGGGCACAGGAGTCAGGAACTCCACCGCATCCAACAGGAACAGCGGAGCAGCGAGCCTGGATTTACAGTGGAGGTGGAGAGCGTGGAGCCATGACCAGGAACACTGAGGCTAAATGCCTGCTGGATGACAAGCGCCCTCCGAGCTCATTGATCACTGCTGGGAAGTGTTTTGGATTCATCTTTCATGCGGAGAGGACAGCCCCCTCCAGCAGCACGGGCGCTGAGCCACGGAGGCAGAGGGGATGGAGCACGTCCTGCAAGAGGCTGAATGGAAACACCAACGTTTTCTGTTTTCTGCCCCTCTGTGGGAGAGGAAATGTGAGCCATCCCCAGGAGGATGTGAAGCAGGCTGCAGTGTGCACCCAGACAGCAAAGGATCCTGAATGCAGAAGTGTGGAGATTCCCAGTACTGGGTACAGACAGTTGCGAGGAGGTTCTCTAACCCACACCCCACCTCATGAAACAAAACCACATGAAAGGCACTTGGATTCAACTCAGCTCATACAAAGGAACTCTTTTAAAGGTGCAATATACAACCTGCTATAGCTGATCCCCAGAACTTGAGGCAAAAATCGGAGAGGTGAAATTTACCGATGAAAAAAGGGGAAATGATGCCCCAGACTATCAGCACCACCACTGCAGGTCCAGGCTGGAAGGGAGAGCTAAGTTAAGGGAATAACCTTCCCAGTCTGATGCACTGTGTCAAAAAGAACCAAGGAATAGTTTCTCCTGGATACACCAGACACCTTGCTGTGATGACCAGGAGGTGTGGAACTCCTTCTGCACCATTTGAATCACAGAAGACTCTCCAGAAGTAATAAAAGATGGCAGAAGAGCATAGCAGGCCAAGAGAAATTAAGAGAGTTTGGTTTTATAAGATGGCCAAATATGTTTTAAGCATGAAAAGTGGTGGTTTTTTTCCTGGGACTTATGCTGCTAATACCTTCCATGTAATATATCTGGCTTTAAGGAAAAGTTATTCAGTCAATGAAGTTTTTAGTGAGGACTTCAGGCAGCTCAGCTCCAACAGGTGAAGGTATATAGCTGCCTCCCCTGGAAATCTGCCAAAGAAGCACTCCAGGAAATGTTCTGAAACACATCCCAGTTCTAGAGCTCAAGAAGTTTCTCAGCCGCAGAAATTCAAAGCTAACAGTCTGTGGAAAGCCTTTAATAACTTCTCAAAGACTGGACCTGCTGTGCACTCAGGCAATCCACAAAAACTCCAAAGCAGTCTTAACTTAGGACCTGGTTAGATTGGCTGTTTATCTTTCCCTTGTTAAACGTAAACGGGGATGTATAGCCCTCTTTGTTAATAAAATATGCATGGCATGTCACGCTGCTGAAGTTACCAGAGCAATCCCGTGTTTGGAATCTCCTGCCTTTTTACAGAGGCTGAATCACACTGCCTTGGTATTGTTCCACGACCCTTTCCCCACCCCCTTTTAAATAAACCCATCATGCACATGGAGCCTTTTCCAGATAATCACACTCTGCATGCAGCAGTTTGCCAATTCTGATCAATCTGAACATCTTCAGAAACTATTATTTTTCAGTTTGTGAGGAAAAAGGGGGGGAAAAAAAAAAGAAAGAGAAAAATGAGGAAGGGAAGTGAAACATGGGATTAGTTTGCAGATCTGCGGAGGGAGAGGAAAAAGAAAACCCTAATGTCAAGTTGGCTACTCAGACTTGCAAGTAAACTAATAGCGTTTGCAAAGAGCAGACTGCCAGAAATTAAGGCTGTTTGGGTCTTACCTTGTGCTCATCTCGAAGGTGAGCATCCAGCTCCTCTGTGTGTTTGGTCTCATAGTAGCAGAGTTGGCATTTGTAAGGTTTCAGTTCATTGTGCTTCTCTATGTGCTGCTGCAAGCTCTCGTCACTGGAGCAGGTGAAGGTACACTTGTCACAGCGGAAAACAACTCCCTGCAGGTACTTGGACAGCTTGGAACGGCAGACTTCAATGGGAACGACCCTCTCCTCTGTGGGGACAGCACAACATTCACTTAGTAATGCCAGGAAACAATTCTCCCTGGCAGGACAGGGTATATCTCCAAAAACTACAAAGGCAGGTAACTGGTGACTGGGTGAAGAAGAGAGGAATGGAAGGTTTTGGGCCAAATGAGACTCTGTCTACGAGTCAGAGGAGCAGAGCCTTGGAATACAAAAGCAGCCATAAGCCAGCCAAGACCAAGAGTGTGTTTTTGTTCAGTACTTGACAGCAACCAGGAACAGCTTCTAGAAAAGTAATAAACGGGGAAGCTGCGGGGTGCTTCCCAACGCATCACAGGCTGCTGGCTCTGCACAAATCCGAGCTGGCATCCTCACCATCGCACCCAAACCTACCCTCTGGGGACTGGGAAGGAGAGCAAGGCAGCACCTTTCCCTGGGAAAAGGCTGCATAGTTCAGCCAGCAGCAGAAATTTCTCGAAATACTCAGAGCTTTGAGACAGCTCAGACTCGAGCTCGGCCCGCACGATGTTCTGGAAACGCTCCTGCAGTTTCTGAACTCTCCACTCCTCTAACAAAATGCTGATGTTTAACAGGGCAGAAATTAATTTCGGTCACTTGACACAGCCAGAACCCAACGTGCCTCAAGACTCATCCACTGTGGTTCCCTCCACACTGTGCACACCAGAGAAACCCCAAGTCTGACTGTTCAGCTGTGGATCACCAGCAGGTCCTCACTAAGGCTTTTTGTTACCCAAACCAGCATTCAGAGCTAGAACACTTGAAACTCAGCACTCAGTTCCTCCTTATGGGCAGTGCAGTACAGGAGGGGTTTGATCCTCCTCATCCAGGCTCATCCCCCAAGGCCAGGCAAAAAAAAAGAGGTCTGAATCTCTTACGGTAGACATGAGGGCTGGAGGAATGTGAGACGTGGCAAGGCACACATGGACCTGAGCCAATGGGCCCTTTCTTTCAGTGAGGAGGGTAAAATTACATCCAAAGACAGCTACAGAAACACACGCTCCCTTTACAGAGAGACTTTTTTTCTACAGCTCAAAGAAATATTCCACCCTGCCCGGCTTCTCCCTGAACACAAACCTTACCCTATCTCGTAACTTCCTCTTTTTTTTAAGTTTTCCCCAAAGCTGTGCCTTAACCAAAAAAAGAAAAATACCCAAAGACTTGTGATTCTTTTCTTTGTGATTCACCAACAACAGCTTCTCTAGCTATAAAGAAACTGAGCAGTGGCCGTTCAGGGTGGAAAGAGGGGAGGGGAGAATAGGGTTTAAGACACAGCAGAATTTGAAGCTGTAGTGCTGAGATCACCAGAAAAACTTTTTACAAGGTTGTTGCAGCTGCATGCTTTTGGACTCACAGAAACAAGTGACGCGCCTGGTTTCAGAAGTCAAAAGCCAAAATAAGTTTTCAAAAACAGAAATACTAATTAAAATACTTTAAAAGTTCACTTCTCCTCTAATGCCCAGCACAGATTAAAAAAGCTAAAATGTGGGATGGTATGAAACTTCAAATCCACCAGTCTTAGGTAATGCAGCATTCTCTTATTCAACAAAGAATATCTTATTTTACATCAACAAAACCTATTTCCTCACAGTCGCACCGAGCCCCCAAATCAAAGCCAACACAGTAAGAGGAGAAGAGCAAAACAGACATAAACATCAGTTCTAGATTGAAGGAATTCAGTGTCAGGGAATGACTTATAACTTTTACATGACATATTCATGTCAGTGAGCTTCTTCCAAGCAACGATTTTGGAACTTCCAGGGCTACCTGGATCTGGAATGTTATATTTCTTAAGGTGATGCCCTCACCTCCAGCTTGCCTCCCTGCAAAGCCTTGTTTATTTAATTACTCATTTAGAAGGCACTTACCATGCCTGGGCAATTGAAAAATTACAGCAAATCATAGAGCCTCGTACACAAATTGAAAAGCTGCTTTACCCACGAGCAGATTGCTTCAAAGTTCATCAGTGTCTAACCAAAGGCTACTGCAGACACCCCATAAAAAGATGTCCTGGCCTGTGGAATGATTTCACAAGAGGTGTAATTAAAAAACACCAACAGAATAAACACCTGACAAAAGCATCACCTTGGTTAAGAAATCCAACCCTTCCATTAGATTGGAATATTCAGGCTAATCGTATCAGTGAATTAATTAAAAGGACATTAATGACTAACTATTTGGAGAGTTAAAACTCAAAGCAGACATACATTTTCTTGCTCAAGGCACTGGAGAGCTCAGGACTGTATTAGTCCTTAGTTGCAAGGAGAAATCTTTATTTAGCAACACACCAAAGTATATACAACTTATTTCCTTCCCTCAAAGGCAAACCAAAAAAAGCAGTCCTACTATCTAGACACTGACCAACTATTTGGTCACCTTGGATTTTGAAAATATACATTTTTTTTGCCTAGAAATCCAAACTACAGTCACGGAATATGCAGAATTTGCATTCCAGCAGTCAGAAGCAAGCACTGCACAAGGCTTCTGCACCTATCAGTGAAGCTGTGTGTACAGTGGGAAATTCCAGAAACAAGCATGTGCAAGGAATCAGCACATGGAGCAAGGAAGCCTTTGGGGAGGTAGGTGAATTTGAAACTTTATCTTGAAGGTTACTACTCAAATCATATGGGTGTTACTCCTTTCATGGAAGAAGAAAATCACTAGTTCTCTGTGAATCACTCATTCGATATTGCTTTAACCCTGTGAAATTCAGCCCCCGTAGCCACTCATTAGGAGGCAAACATGTTCTCCATTTCAAGCACATGCTGTTTCACCAAGGATTAGGGGTGCAGCAACTTGGAAGTAATGTAAGAGTCATGCATCTGTAAACATGCCTTTTGCACAAAAGGAACATTAACTGTGAATGGATCAAATCCTTCACTCCTGATTTTACATACTGCACCACTCCATCTACCTCAAAACTAATTTTCTCGGGCCACATCTCAGGGTTATGCCCTTGCTTTGCCAATGCAACGGCCATAAAACAGCAAGGCTATCTCAGACTACATCGACTATCCCTCAGTCTCCCTTTTCAGTGCACGTTAAATCTTGTCAAAACTGTCTACTTCAGCTGCCACACAATTAAACACAACAGCAGAGAGTTGGTTTTTAGCTGGATATATGCACCAGAAATAACTCTTAAGTATGAACCCCGCTTCCTTTATTACCTGGATACGTGATGTCAAAGAAAACCTTTGGTGGCCTCTGAGACTCTTTACCAGCTATAATCCCATTTGCACTAAAATTTCTTTTACCCTGTTTTTTCTCTCCCAGCACTGTGGTGCGTACACCATTATACCCTTTGCTATATGGTTTGTTCCAGCAGCAAAAACTCTTGGAGGCTCGTTTGTGCAACTGAAGCAACAGTTTTTAAAGAAAAACAGATCCACAGTTTTATTCACCCATGAGGCAAAAACCTCCTTGCAATTGGACAGAAACAGCTCTGCACAAGCAGGAGAACTGCCTGAGCTGGTTAAGTGCTCTTCCACTTCTGCAACTGGACATTCCCAACACCAAACCTACAAAAAATGGATGGAAAATACCCCAAACCCATCCAGTTCTCCTTGTTTTAAAGGTCTGGCATTGTCTACTGCAACCCTGGCACAGGCACAAAACAGAGCAAAGTGGGCAAAATCTGACACAGCAACACCTTCAAAGACAGGAAGTAAAAGCTGAAGCATCTGCCAAACCCTTGCAACCCAACATGGCAGCTTTGTAATGTGCTTTCTGCATCACTGACAGGTCCTTCTCCCCAGATGCTGCCCCAAAACAGCCTTGCTAGCAGAAAGAAATCTGAATTCTGCTAAGCACCCTGTGCTGGTAACAAGAAGGATTTCAAGCTACCGGCACTGAGAAGTGGCACGTTACAGGGAATTACGGCAGCACTTGCCACACCAGAACCTCCTCCAGGAAAAAGATGGCACGCAGAACTTGTGTTTGCTCACCAGCAGCACCCCACTGTGAAACTCTGCCCAAACCTGCACGCAGGCAGAGTGCCATCCCAACACATGGGTTTGGATTCCGGCAGCCAACAGACCATCTACAAGCATCAAGTGTGATAGCTGTGGGCAGGAATCCCAGCCCAGAGAGCCCAAACTGCTGTCTCTCCTGAGCTAGCAAGCCCACAGCTAATGGAATGTAGAAATCCCTAGTCCCAATTTCAGCAGGCTTTTTTTAAAAAAAAAAAAAAATTAAAAAGGGAGAGGTGTAGATAGAGAAGGAGTCTTACACGAGATGCTTTGTTTCGAAGAATACCAAGGGAAAAATACTCCAGGAATTTATCAAGGGATATATTTTGAGGCCTCTATGGTTAGCTGATAAACCTTTTGGGTGAGTTGTCGATAGCAGGGCCTTTAAGATAACAAGGACATGAGCAGGGCACAACTCCGGCCTAGATCAAAGCTGCAAATTAGGGCAACTCTTGCTAAATAAGCATTTGATGGCTGTTCACCTCCTCTGAGGAAAAGCTTAAAAAATTATTTCATATCTGGCCTGTTTTGGAACCAGCAAACTTTGAATTTCAGAGGAAATAAATCAGACGCATCACATAGAAATGAAACAGAAAGATAATCAAGGCCTAGTGACTTCTTCAACATACTGGTCCTCACGTACAGAGAGAGAAAAAATTTAATGAAACTGATGCCAGAATTTCTTGGTTTTTCTTTCATACCCCTCTTACACACTCTTTTATAGTTTGATGTATTCCTAGTGCTTTTAGCCTACACATTTGTAATTTTCCAAATCTGGTAACTCAGCTCAGCCCCTCGGCACTGTTAAACCAGGAGACCAAACATCCTGGGAGCCCCAGACACCAAGGGCCTCTCCAGAACATATTTTTGTAACCTCAGACAGGCCCAGCCAGGGGGAAGGTTCCTCACAACGAGGGGTTCACTCCAGCCTCTCACTGGGGGATCTTTGATAAATATGTTAATTTTGCAAGCCCTGTAATTGTGTGTATTTCGGTGTGAGGGTGTGCATGCATTTTCAAGGCATCCCACCTGGACCAAGTGCTTTACCCCAAGATCCTGAAATAAATCCTGAGGTAAAAAACCCCTTTTCCCCATAAACCGTGCTTTGGTTTTAATTTCGAGACCAGGGAAAGGCATCAAAACCAGAGCAGGAGGGCAGCACTGCCATTACCTCTGTGCAGAACGATGTGGTCAATCATGTTGCGTTTGTATTTGGTGTGGTAGAGACAGAGAGGGCAGCGGAGGTCTTTGGGTCCTTCCTCGGGGACTGCCGAATGCCCAGCTTCCACGTGCATAGTAAAAGCAGATCTGTGGGAGAGGAGGGAGAGGAAGGCAGTGGTCAGGAGTGGGGTCTGTGAGGGACGCGTGGCGTGAAGAGGCGCAGACGCCGCTCGGCCCTGTCACACGAGCCACACGTGAGCAGAGAGGCATCTTGTACCCTTCAACAAGCAACAAGCACTCGTGGTGACGAGATACTCTGCTGCCACGGGTTGCCCCCACGTTAAGTCACGTTGCTGCAGTCGGAGATAGGGGAAGAATTCCCATCCTTGGGGCTCGTTATCCGTCCTCGGGCTGAAACGCTCGGTGCACTTTCTCTGGTGAAGGTTAGGTTTTCAGCGAGCTGAGCAAAATCTGTCGACTGCTCTGGGCTCGCAAACTTATCTGGACCAAACTTAGGCAGAAAACATCCTTAACCCTCTTGATTTAACCAGCTAAACTTTAGACTGTGGGTACAAAAGGGATTGGTGTTCACACCGAGTTTGGCGCTGAGTGGTTTAACTTTCAATGCATCAGCTATAATGACATGAAAACCCAAGAATTAGGATACGGTATTTATTAGTGTGGTAGGAAAAAATGAATACTCCTCAGTACTCTTGAACCAAAAATTTCATGCTGGCATTACACTGGCTGCATACTTAGAAGTTGAAAGAGATAACAGAAGAAATTAACTGTACATCCATCTAACCACAAGCTCAGCTACTGAAATCAGAGCTGTCCATAAACTTGGGGTACTTGGTAATTTTTTTCCTAAAGCAGTGATAAACCTTGCAAAAGGTTAGGTGCTTGGCACACTGAACTAGAGTAAAAAGTGGCTTTGGACCCAATCCAGCAATCACTGAATTCTGCAGGTATATTTCTATCAACTTCGGTCATTGGTCTCATGCATCTAAATTCCTGTGGTGGCTTGAAGAGGGGGTTGGTATGGGTTTTTTTAATTTTGCCTTCCCCTCCCCTTTTTAAAGACAGAAAATATGCTTGATTTCTCAGTGTTTGAGACACCACACTGAACACTACTAACTCCCTTACAAGATTATGACATTTAAACATGACAGTGTTTAAATACTGCCTGATTTATCTCATAACATCAAGGTGAAAGAAAATAGCAGACAAGTGTGCAAGACACAGACAGACTGGATCTGGAAATTTCTGGTAATATTTAAGGCAGAGAGCAATCAGGATACGAAGCACAAGCAACAAATTTTAACATGGAGAGAACAAAGATGAAGCAACAGAGGATAGGGATGTGGAACTAGAGGCTGCTCTTGTGTGGATTCTCTCAGGTTTGTGCTCAACATTTTCTTCAACAGAACTCCTTCCCTTGATCCAGTCCTACTGTTTACTGTCACTCTTAACAAGCTGAAGTCCTCAAATGTTAGCTGAGGGTGTTATGCTCAAGGGCCTAGCACATCAGGAGGAAATTATGAACTGCACAGGTGCCGCCTTCTCTTTTTTTTACAGAAGAGCAGCTAAAAACACACACACAAATGCACAAGGCACTGAACCTTTAAATTTAAATAACTGGATTTTCCAAAATGTCTCTGTATGCTATCAGATATGCTAGAGAATAGCATCTTTCTACCATTTAAGCTAGAAAGATTGGGGAGAAAATAGGGTAACATGAGAATGGTTTCTTCAGTAAAATGATATAAATTCCTCTGTCGCCCCAGGACACTCGATTGTCCCATGTTTCATGCTGGTTGCACCAGGAAATTACATTATTTCTGCAGAGAAAATTTCCACACTTAAGGACAAAGGGATCATGAAAAGATACTTCTTGATTCTCAGAGAATCTCAAGAAAAGGTGGGGTGCAGCAGAACCACAACTATGGATTTCCAGAGGGGCAAACTTTGGCCTGGTTAGGGGACTGGCCAAGAAAGTCCCTTGGGACGGCATCCTGAAGGACAAAGGGATCCAGGAACCCTGGATGCACTCCAAGAAGGAAACTCTAAAGCTGCAACAGCAGATTGACCCGATGTGCCAAAAGATGAGACTGCCCTGGCTGAACAGAGAGAGCTGTGCCTGGAACTCGGGGGGGGGAAAAAAGGAGAGTTCATGACCTTTGGAAGAAGAAGGATCATGCCAAGAGGACAACGGGGATGTTGTGAACCCATTGGCCTCAAGTTGCACCAAGGGAGATTTAGATTGGATGTGAGGAAAATCTTCTTCCCAGAAAGGGTTATCAGGCACTGGAATGGGCTGCCCAGGGAAGTGTTTGAATCATCACCCTGGAAGGATTTAGAAGATGTGCAGATGCGTCGCTAAGGTTTAATGCTGCGCTCGGCAGTGTGCTGGGTTAATGCTTAACTTGATGATCTTAAGGTGTCTTTTTCCATCCTGAACAATTCCATGATTCCAAAACCTACTGCAAGGACTTAGAGCGCTGTTGCCCGCAGCAGATGGTACCGGCTGTTGCAGGAGAGAAGAAAATGGATTACATGGATGCTGCTGTGATCTGGCACGGCATTTCCTACGCTCCTCTCTCTGGTCAGCAGTGGCCGTGCTTCTGCTAGCTACAGCCAGCCCTCAAAGATCTTAGAAGTCTTTTCGACAGCTTAAAAAAAAAAAAACCAAACCAAAAAACCAACCCCTACGAGTTCAGTTCACCTGTTTTTTGCACAGTACTTACTTAAAGCCTGTATAAAAGGAACAATCTTTGCACTTGAAGAGCTTTTTCCCTCCGTGCTTGTCGCGGTAGTGGCGCCGGATGCTCTGTATGTAACCCGAAGAGAACTCGCAGAATTCACAGTTAAGGATGGCTTCCACCTTCTCCACTCCTGCAGCACTCCCCGAAAGTGGGATTGGGCTGATGTTGTTGTTGTTCCTGGCCAAAGCTGCTGACTGGTAGTGGTTCAACTGCTGCTGAACGTCAGGAGGCTCCGAGTACGAAGAGTCTGCAGGGAAACAAGGGTGAAGTTGTTATTCCAGGTGGATCAACAAATCCAAAAAAAAGGCTTGATGATGCCTGCTCCAGAACCTACTGGCTTTTGGAGGGGGTTGATCAAGCTGTTGGTTATGAAACTAATCCTGCTTTCTGAAGGGATTAAGAGGTGCAGCACTTCTTAATCTAATTTAACGTGTATTCTACAATTCAAAAGGTGAGCAGTATAAATTATGCTTCTACAGATCTGATTCGGGAAGGAAAGGACTGACACATTTAAATTAAAAGTAGTCTTTAAAAAGAAGCCTGATTTTTAAGACACTTAGTTTGTGAAGGTAAAGCCCTTTAATCACACTGCCAAATGTTTTTATGTGTTTGGCACATAAATCAGACCAGATCCTCTCAAATATCTTATGCCAGTTCACACGAGGTGAAGATTTGGCACAGGATACATGTAAATAATCTATCTATATGGGGGAAAAAAAAAAAAGGAGAAGAAAAATACATGGATAGTCTTCCCTATTCATGGTGATGATGTTAGAACTTAAATCACCACTGGAAAAAAAAAAAAAAAAAAAAGTTTAAAAAAAAATTCAGAAGACACTTATNAATTCCAGCAAAGCAAACTTTCAAACCACTGTGTTTTGCTCTACTGAGCAAAGAGCTCTCTATAGACACATCCCTGCTACAACCCAGCAGAACTCTGCCACACCATTTTAATGGCATGTGGGGGCACACAGACCAGAGATGTCTCAGTACTGAAACTGAAAGCTGTAGTGTGTTTAGTTGGATACCCCAAAAAAGGAGTGTGGGGGGAGGGAGGGTGGTGTTGAACCTTTCCCAACACACTGCTTGAATGTGGAGGTTAGGAATTCATCTGCTTTGTTCAGTATAACCCACAGCTGCCCATGAATGGCACAAATCAAAGCAGACCAATAAAGCACAGATGAATTTCAGTGCAATTTTCCTGAATAGAAGACAAAAGGCTCTTTTCCCTAAGCTTTCTAGAAGGGGGGAAAAAAAGCAATGAGGGGGGCTGTGGGAGGGAAGTCAGGACACAAACTGCACCAGCCACCTCCTGCTTTGATGTGTACTTTTGTTTTCCAAAGCTGAATCCCCAAGGCTAGATATACAGGAATTCCCTAACAGACACACATTTGTGGGAACTTAACACCACCCATTCCAACCAATTAGTACTGGGAAACAAAAGGCAAACAGGCCTATACAACACTCAGTGTGGGGACTTCTCCACCTGTCTTCAAAAGAGCAAAATGCTTGCTTTTCTTTCCCCACTACCACAGGCAGGGGTTACACATGCCCAAGACATGAGTAACAAATAATGACAATTAAAAAAAATGAATAATGACAAACCAAACCCCAAAACAAGACAGACACAGAAGATAAATGTCTCCAGGCTCCCCTGGCTTCACCACCAGGTGTACACAGCAAAGAGAAAGGCAGAGACATGAAAGGTTCTGGAAAAATAAATGAAGTGGGGTGTTTTTTTTTTTTTGTTCGTTTGTTTTTTCTTCTCCAAGCCCCGTGAGCTGAGTGAGGCTGGGTTACAACGCAGCATTTATCATCCCTTGCTTCCACCCCTTCTACAGCAACGTTTGTTCACCAGGAGGGCTCACAGTGAGCTCCACCTGTTTAAATGTCAAGGCTTTCTTCCCCTTGTGTTTGAAGCAGCCTCCCACTTCCTTTACTTTGGCACAGGACAGGCCTGAGGAACTGCAAACCCTCTGCAGAAGTCTCTTTTCTCTCAAAGGCAGCAACTGTGTGCTCACCCTCCTTTGGAACAGAACTTTGAGGGACAGTACACGGCTTAAGAGGGGATTTGCTGACTCACTTCTCTGGGCTACCAGGTTCAGTGATTCTAAAAGCTCAAAACACTGTTAGAAAGATCTCCTGACAAGGGTATGGCAGCCTAAAAAAAGGAAGTTCATAGCATTTGAAACAGTTGTTTGTTTCTGGTTTTGGTTTTTTTTGGTTTGTTTCTTTGTTTTTTGGGATTTTTTTTTTTTTTATTTAGTCAAATTTTATTTTTTAATTAGTCAAATTACTCTTAGGGTAACTGAAGTCTAGTTTGCGGCTCACTTGTTCCCCTCCTCAGGAAGAAAGGATCAAAACATTTCCACCACATCACTCATGTTCCTGGCCAAAGCCTCAGAGATATCCATGGCTAAGAAAGCAACAGGTCTAAAAACGATTCTTTTTCAGAAGGGAGTTCCGCTGCTGCCTGCAAGATCCACTTCACTTCAGATGTTTTTAACTCCTCCTATCATCTGGTGTCTATTATTCCAGCTTTCGAACTTTCCATCGGTTATTTACACAGCCCCGTGGAATCTGCTATGTGAGAACTGCAGAAGTGGATATTCTTCACGTCAATTCCTCCCCACACACACACACACAAAGCAGGCATATCAAGTAGCTTTCCCTGTCATTAGGAGCAGACAGAAGAAAATCCTACCTTTCATGGCCACTGTTGCTGGCCACCTTGCAGCTTTTAGGATGTTGCTCCTTAACAATTAAAATAAATTTAGAGGAATGACCAAAAAAAAAAAAAAAAAGCCATTTGCAGAGTTTTTCCAGTGAGCCATACCCTCAAACACGCATGGCCTGGTGTGCTCTTTGCCTTTTCCCTCGCCAAATTCTTTCATTACAGGGCAACCTTGCTGCAGTGCAAGGTTTAACACTTCCTGAAGGAAAACGCTCAGGATTAACACATGTGTAAAGGGCTTCTGCTGGTGTCTGAGAACCAACTTGCCAGACAGCTATCCTGGCACCAAGGTGCAGCCCAGGAACACTCTGGACAGGGTCCAAAGCTGACTGAAGGCACTGGGGAAGATTTCCACTGGGTTCAGCAAGCCCCACCTTCATCATTCCCACTCCAAAACCAGCGCAGGCAGCAGAATGACAGCAACTAACTCAATCTTGCCTCCAAAGATGCATCCTGGCACACAGCACAGAGCTGGCCACCAGCAACAGTGGGTGGGGGGAGTAAGCTTTTGGACTTCTTTAAAATTTATTTCTTCAAAAGCAGTGTCTTAGAGAAGGGCCAAGGGTTGCAAATCTGCAGCACTGCTTTAAAAATCGCGTTTTGCCTTGGGCATCAGCTGGGAAGAGTTGGGCTGATGCTCCAGACACGTTTTGGAGGTGTTTGCCCCAACAACAGGATGCCTGGATGCCAAGCTGGAGAAAGAAGAAGAAAGGGAGCAGAGCTTTTTCCCCCAGAACTGACCCAAAAACTGAGTCATGGCCATAAGTTCCACCTCTCTTCTTCCTCCCTGCACACCCCAAGCACAAAGGGCTGGGAGCACTCTGAAAAAAGTGTTAACAACCTTGGCCTGGAGTGTGAAAGAAGTAAAAAAAAGCCCTAAGAGCCTAATAAGTCAAAAAGCAGAAAACATTTAAAATAAGCAAAGGGAAGATTTAAGAAAATTTGTATTGAGTACATGTAGAACACAACAGCAGCGAATAAACACAAATGTAAGGGAAATTAAATGAAGAAAAGTGAAATGAAAAAAAAAAAATAGAAACACCAGAAAGTACCATTTACATTTTAAGGAAAAAAAGGTGCCTTTTTTTTTTTTTTTCGCTAAACAGCCTTGAGGCAGCACAAGAAAATAAAGCACATTCATATAAGCAATGAAAGAGGAGAAAATGGAACACTTAGCCCTGACTCATTTGAAACAATCAAATAAACAAAAAAAGCCCACACCCAAAACACCGAGATTCCTTTTTAAAAAGTAATTTTATTCAAAATGAATGGAAAGACTTCATTGTGCAACTCCAAAAACAAGGTAACAGCATAGGATGATCTGAGATAAAATGAAGGACACCTACAGTCGTGTCAAGAGGCAAAAATTAACAGTGATAGCTGTAGTTAAAAATGGAAGAACAGTGGCAACGCTGCAAAATCTCAGTTTTGAGATTTTATGTACGGCCTACAAATTACCTGCACAGGATGAATAACATGGCCAACAAAAAATGTAACCCCTGCCAGCACCTATGGATCTAAAAGTCATTATCTTCCCTTAGTACAGCACAGTGTTTTTATACCCAAAATTCCAGAAGCGACTAGTTGAATGGAAAGCAGGAGAAATGACTGCACGTGTGGTGATTTATCAACATAGTTGTACCTAAATTACCAATGGATTCTGGTAAGAACACGCAAGGCAAGTCTCACTGTTCCCCTCCACAGGCAGAGTGCCTAAAGCAGAGTTTCAGAGGGCCTAAAGCACTAAAATGCCTGGTCAGGGATGTTGCCACCCTGAGAACTTCATCTAGAGTACAGTCCCAAAGAACGGGACAAGGAGTCTGCCAACAAATCTGGAAATTACTATTGCACCCAAAAGAGAAAGGCAGGAGAGCTGTGAAAATTCAGCTTGAATCCCTGCACACTGGGGGAAATATGTGCAGTGAAAATATACAAAGAAAACCCACCACAGGAGAAAAATGAAAATCCAAGTTTCACTGGGTCCTATGCAGCATATAATATTTTTGAGACACCTAAATGAAAACAAAACTTTGGGATCCTTCCAGAAGAAGAAAAAACACAGTTTCAGATCCTGAACTGAATAAGTTTACACAGAAATTCAGCGATGTTTCAGTTGTTTGTAGGTACTTTCAGAGCTATCAATGAACACCACGTGCAACAGAAAAACACTTCCACAGGACTCCTAAACCCAACAACAACAGGCCAGAAATACACCCAGACGTGTCTAAGAGACATGGATCAACAGCTGAGAAGCAAGAGACAAAAGGACTTATTAAAGGGGGAAATTTAACCACTGCTTCCTCCTTTTAGGGTGGACAGAACCAGACAAACATTCATAAAAACACTTTCATGGTTGCACAGTGATGGGTAAGGGTGGAGGGGAGGAACACTGCTCAGGAAAAGCAGCTGTTGGGAGTACACCAGGAAAGTGACGTTATTGAATTCACAAAATTTTAATAATTGAACAGCTCAATGACCAGGAGAAGCCACTGGGAGATTAAAGCAAAGACATGCCCTCCTGGTACATCCACGCAGAAACATCAACCACTCCAAAGAGCCCAGCATTTGGGGACAGAGATGTTTGGCTTGTGAGGTAAGAAAAAAACCCAAAGGGTTTTAACAAAAAGTAAATAACAAAAAGTGCTTAGTAATGCTTTGTGAGGAAAAAAAAAAAGGAAATTAAGTATTAATATAGGCCTAGGACACTCTGGATCTGTGAGGAAATGCTCTAGAGAGACTAAGAGGAAAATATTTGGAATGTTAATTTTATCTTTCATTCATAAAGAGAAGATTTCTACGAAGAACCACCAAAAAAAAAAAAACCCCAAGGATTTAAGAAAAGCAGCAGTCTCCTCTGGATAGAAACAAATTTGTAAAACCAAGTAAGGATGCAGCGCTGCACCACAGAACACTGACAAACAACATACGGGCCAACTACTATTTTAAAACGCTTAAGACAAGCGTTAAGGGTGGGAACTTAGGAGATTTAGGAACGCAATCCCTTCCAAAACTCAATGGGGACTCAAAAATTCACCAGCTGACTGAGTGGCAGGATTGCACACAGCCATGAATGGCAACAGCTTGAAAAGTGGGAAGGTGGCGAAGCAGGGTGTCACACAAAAGACTGCGAAGACTGCACACATTTGTTCACTTTATGCCACGCAGCACTGACCTGGAAGGGAAGAGTACGTGGGAGGGTGAAATGTTCTGGCAATAAATTAAGCTGAGGGGAGGGGGAAGATGGAAGAGACTGAGACTCAGAGGGATGCAACTAAACATTCAATGAAGAAGCTCAGGGAAGCGGATAGTGCAAGGAAGTCTTGTTCACGGCACACTTAAAAACAGAGCGTGAGCCTCCTACCTGAATTCTGATTTCTGCTAAAGGACCTTTATGCTGCTGGAATGTTGCGAGTGAGAGATAATAGGAACAAGTTTTGCACCCTCACTGGCACGCTCCAAAAGAAAAGAGTAATCACAAAGCAAAGAAAATAAAGCCCTGGAATAAAATCGGCATTTAAAGGATTTATACACTGCCACCACGACCCTAAAAAGCCCACGAAACCCAACGACAAACCCAAACCAAAACAACAAAAAAACAACCAAACAAAAGAGCCCCAACCAAACCAAACCAAAAACCTTCTTGGAAGAATTTATTTCAGCATTATCTGTAGAGGCCACTTCTTGGATCATGTCAGAGCAGCTTCTGTGAGACAGATATTACATATATTGCTAAGCCTCAGAAGAGAGCAATGAGAAAGACATGTGAACTATGCAATCTTGTTTATTCAGAAGAGGTGAGAAAAGCTATATTCCTATTTCTTTATAACTCTGAATTCCCTCCAAAGTTGCGTGCATAAACCAGCTCTGATTGGGATGGAGACAGGGCAGAGGCTGTGCAACTTCTTGTGCTAGTATCCAGATAATTTCCAAGGGACATAAATTTCACCTAATAAGAAGAAAACAATAAACTATTTTTATCATCTGAATCACTTCCACAGAGTGAATCTCACACTGCTGCCTGGAATAGAATTTTGGAGTTTCTTAGCTGAGATCAAGAGTGACTACAACAGTTTGTGTAAGATTATGCATTTGAAAGCAGTACTAATTAAGATTTATGTAGGAGTAATGTAATTGATGAAGTAAGTCATAGTGTAGTATTTGCATAAGAAGAAAAAGATCAGTCCAGGAGATCCCCATGCCCTCCTGTTTTAGAGTATCCAACACCACTGGGAATTCCTGTTTGCATGAGCTCTCAAGGCAGGCACAACCCTGCTCTGCTGATGCTGTGATTTGAAAGGATCAATTCAGTGGTCAGGAAATGCCTCACCATAACTTCCAGTCATCCCTTGCCTTCATCTCTTCTCCCCACAACAGTATTTCTTTCCTGGTTTCAACTCAATTTAACTTTCCTGCAGTTCTTTAGGTGAGTTGGCCACTTACTGGTCACATTTAGGCTACACACAACCCTCTCACTGTAAATGGAGTTAAATTCCATTGTTTAAATACAGGATTGCACTTCAAACCAAGATTTCTGCTCCATGTCAAACACTGGGACCTCCACGAACTGACCTATTTCCATAAAATGCATAAAATAAAAAGACTGTCTAGCTATTCCTTATTCTGTTGAACCAAACTCAAACTTCATAAATGGAAGTGCATTTACAGAAGAGACGAACACAAACAGGCCTGGAAATAGCTTGAGCAAGACACTGATTTAACCAATCTGCTAAAAGGACTCACAGGTAACAGGCTCCTTTTGGGATTTACAAATGTACAAAGTTCCACTTCAACTGATTCTTCATTCAAGAAAATAATCTACCAATCTTCTTCTTTTGCATCAGTAACCAAATGATCCTCATGCTATTGTGTTCCATGATTTCCTTCTCATTTTTAAGGGCAATTCATCAGGTGTTTTTCTGATTTCCTTCTCTATTGCACTGACCCTCCACATACTTGTATTAACACAAACACAGTGCCACAAACACATGTTGCTGTCACCTAAATGCTCACTCTCCTCTAAGGCTTGAAATGGAAGAGGAAAACAAGATCAGATTTATGAAGCAATACGTATTTGCATTCTGCTTTAAAACTGAGCCTAAAATTACAGTGACAATCCGTGGACACCAAGGACTCATTCCAACCCCAGAGCTCAGGAAACATGAACTTGTGTGACTTGTTCTGGAGACCTCTAGCACACACCTTGACATTTTTATTTCCAACAGAAAGTCCTCATCTCTATCACCAGCTCCAACCTCAGAACACTCCAGGCAGTATTTTCAAGCACTTGTAGTAACAATGTTCCTTAAAGAAGAAATAAAACCAGCTACTTAAATGTCAAATATCAGGCTGTCAACTATGATGATAACACACATCCATTTCAGCAGAGCTGAAATGAGCACAGAAGTTTTACCTCTCTGCCAAGGACCAAATCCCTCCAGTATGTTTTAAATCAATGGGATAAACTGGGAGTCTCAGGTGACATGGAGAATATCAGTGAGGCTGATAGGGAAGGCTACGAGTATGTGGGAATGCAGAAAAATGCCCTCCTGCACACCCTTGGTCATGCCACACCCTGTATCCCTTCAAGCCAACAGCAGGCATCCTTTTTACTCTGTGCTGAGTGATCACAAATTCCCCAGGCACACAAGAGATCAGCATCTACCATTCTGTCCTCTATCCTGAACACAAAAACCAGAGCCAAAAGAAAGCAAAAACCTCAGGAAAAAAAAAAACAAAAAAAAACCAAACAAACCAAAACCCACAAGAGGAATCAGGATATGCTTCTTTCTTTTCACAGTGGGTGCAATCAGGTGAACTCCTTTCTGCTCAGAAGGAACCCAGAAGATGTTTCTTCCTTCATCTATTTCTTGATGTGCCCGAAGATTTTTGTCTTCTCCCTACCCTATGGAAGCCTTTCAGTGCCACAGCAATCCCACCACAGCAGGGTGGCTGAGAGCAACCTTCTCCCAGCCACATCAGCTCCAGCCTGTGTCCTGCTGAATCCCAGCTCTGCCTTTGCCCATTCAGTTCAGGCACAAAAAACCAGTACCAGTAAAAAAGCACAATGAACAGCAAGCTGACACTCCCCTCAGCGCAGCCAATGACATCTCCCTCTGTTCCACCAGCCACAAAACAGTTCTCAACATGCTGCAGGAAAAGGCCAGAAGCCAAACAACTACACCCCAGTGGAAGAGAACTACAGAGAACAAGGTCATTCCCCCCAGCGCCTCAGGACCTTGAAACAGTGAGGAGTTTGTTCAGCAGAAGTGCAGGTGAACAAGCCCTGTGCTTGTTCCACCAGCCTCTGCCAATCTGATGAAGGAGAAAAGTCCCATCTGATCCAGCATCTGATATTCAGCTTCAGCAGCGACCACAAGGAGTAAGACACACCAAATACTGCAGCGTTTTACAAGCAGTGGAAGGCAGTGTGGCTGCTGCGGGAAGAAGAGACAGGCAAAGGCTGAGGGGAAAGCAAGAACTTGCTCCAGGTTAGAGAAAGAAGGAGCTCCCCACGGCTGGGGAAGGTAAAAAAAGCAGCCTGGAGGTAACACAGGTTAAAATCTGACACTTGAGAGCGAGCATGAGGCATCACTCCTGTGGGGCACAGAAGCAGGGAAACAAGCAGAACAAGCAGACAGCTCCTTGCAGCCCAGCTGTAACTACAAAAGCAGAGGCATCTTCTGTTCTGCAGTATGCAGATCACCACCTTGCACCCTCAACACGGATGCAATCCTTCCAACTCACCTGGCAATTAAAGCAATTAGCTATTGAGGCTCTGCCTGAATTTGCCCTGGTAGTCACTACTGGTTCTCTGCCCTTCCGGTCAAACTACAGTGAAACAAAAGGGTCTGAAACTTCAAAAGAGTCTTTGTCCAAGCCCTTCCTCCCCCCAAAAAACCACCCTAAACACTGAACTAAATATATTCTGCTCCAACACAAAATTTTCTGGCTGTGAGGACTGACCATTGCAGACAGCAGCAGCCATAAGACACAAAGACACACCAGCAACTATGAGAGAGAAACAGCACCAAAGTGGAAGGGACCATCTTAGGAACTTTCTGCCCCGGGCTCAAGGTTAGAAAAACATCCCTTATCAAGAGTAACAGCACACATGAATAAAAATAAGCAAGTCAGCCACAATCCATGATACGGATTAAAAAAAAAAAAACAAAAAAACAAACAAAACAAACCAACAGCAACAAAAACCAAGAGAACCCAAAAATCAGGGTAGTGTATCTGACCACACAGAAAGCCTGCCTCTCTTCTGAAAGGTGGCAGGCAGAATCATGACTCACTGTCATCAGATTTCATTGAAATGTGAATTTCATTGAAATGGTGTCTTGCTGCCCATAGTTCTCTTCCCATTCTGGTAGTACACGAAATTGCTCCAGCAAACCTACCAAGGGCCCTCTGCACCCCTCAGGGGTTCATCTTGTGAGGCACCACACAAGAAGACTGATAATGCACTATCTCCTTTGAAGAACTGTACAGAAACAGGAAGGGATTTACAGTTCTGAAACAACAGTCCAAGGAACAACACTTAGTCAAGCAGCTTTGTGCCCAGCCGAGCTCTGGCAAAGCAAGCAGATGTATTTATATTTCAGTCTCTAGATGAGGCAAAGTTATTTTCCACTGGCAAAGGCTAAAGTTCAGGAAAAAAAAAAAACTGGAGCAGGGCATTGGATGTTTCACTTAGCAGTTTTTCAATGCATTTGCTGCTGCAAGTAATTAAATTTAATGAAGATGTTGACATACCATGTACTGGAAGACTCAAGGAATCTTCTAGTTCAAACGTTACATGTGTTTTGTGATGTGTGCTGGTATTAATGATAGATCCTGTTTGGTTTGCACAACAGTGAAAAGTACAATTATTGAGCTTTAAGGGCACACAGAAAGTGTTGAAGTTTTCTATAGATCAAGAACTGGTGACCAGTAAAAAGAAATGGTCTTATACCACAGTAGCATGACCAAGGAGACATTAGAAACCACATCCAGGTCTGTTTATCTGTGCACTTTTGCTGTTTTTGACAATTCAATATTCTTGAACAGTAAAGATTTTAAAAAGCCGTAATTTTAAATTACTGCATACAGTCATGACACAAGGAAATTTATGAGGCTCCAAATCTGCCAGCCATATGAATAAAGGGCAGTGCTTTGCTCTACAACATTGGTTAGTCCAACGGGGTCATTTTCAAAAAATAAAGGGCTACTCCAAAAATCAATAACACCAGCCAGGGCAATTTAGGGCAGGTATTTCACATGCTCCCAAGGAGCCTTTGCTGTGGGTGAAGGCATAACATGAAACTGTTTATCAACCCATTGAGTCACTCTGCTTTACAGGCTCCATGGCAAGGGGCTGAGCTCGTTTTGTCCCTCCAGTTTGTGAGAGGGAGGAAGTTCCACAGCCCCACGGCCCCTGCACACATTTGTAACACCAGCAGCGTGACAGGAGCAGAGCTGGGAGCACTTACCTGCGACACACAGAGCCCCACAGGATGACACCACCACCAAAAAAACCCAAAAAACCCATTCTGGACAGAGCTAAACACAAATTCAAGTTCTTATTCTCACAAAGGCTGAAAGAACATGGAAGCAGATCTTGTGATGAGATTCATCCAGTCCTCCCAGCAGTTTGTAGTGTTTAAATTTACAATGAACTTTTGCTGTGCAAGTTCTCAGAACCATTAAGCAACGTTTTAGTGTAAATCGCAAGTAAGTGAATTCAAACAAACAAGCTACACACATGCAAATATACAGCAAATCCCCACCACTTCCTTCTTTCAAGACCAAAAAATACCTGTGAACTATCAGGAGAGCAAAAGAACATTATACCACAATGGCAACCTCATCGTGTCAACAAGAGCTGGACAGTACAAACCATTCAGTGCCCCTGTACTCTGAAAACCAGAAAAACAGCACCAACATTATCAGCGGGTTTGGGGTTTTTTTTGAGACTGTTTGTAAGTAAAACACCCACAAACCAAAATACCATCACCCCACACTGCTCAAAAAAACCCTCTGAGTGCTAAAGCTCTGGTTAAAATAGGATACAGTGAAGACAGGTTCTTTATACACCAAAATATTGCCCAAAAGGCAAAGAGAGGTACAATAAGAAAGGCAGGATCTTTGAAAGATGCATCTGTAAGAAAAGCCTTCTCTGCTGACTCATGGAGAGTGACACAATCACCTTCTTGCACCACTGCCCTGAGAGAAGCACAAACTCTCTGAATGATTGTTATAAACTGGACTGAAGAGGTTGTTATGCTTTCTAATGACAACTGTAACTAGAATTACAGGACAGGTCTAGCCAAAATGTCCAGCACCTACTCCACTTCAGCTTCAGCTCCACGAAAAAGTCTACCAAGCACCCCAAAACACCTCTGGGATGTACAGTCAAGTGCTTCAGTTAAGTCTGCTGCTACCAACACAGAACTGAAAGAGATGAGCCACAGAAATCTAAATACATTCACTTCTTTTAGTGAAGGGGTCAACCTAGAAGAACGAAAGGAATGCTCTAGGAAAGGCCCATCAGGGAACAAATTTTGCAGGGAAAAGAAGAATCACAGAAGTTCCACTGGGCTGCTGTCCCAGAGCAGCTTTATTCAGACCTGCACTCTGCTATCACAATTCAGTACCCTTCTCCCTCTTCTACATTTTTACAGAGCTCAACAACTGACAAGATGAGTTCTGCTAGCTCCCCCTCAAATCTCCCCCAAGTCACCCTGCTGCATTTCCTATTCCAACCACAATATTCTTTCACAGACAGGAGCAGCTCCTCTCTGCAACCCCTTCAACCACACAAGCCTGCTGCACACCTACAAACCCACAAGGCAAGTTCCCTGACAACAGGATGCAACCTTTGCTCTGCCTTTCACCCCAGCCCTAATTCAGTGCTGCATCCCTGGTGAATTAACTCGACCATGGCTCACGCTGCAGGCTACTTAACACACACCAACAGACCAAATCCAGCTACACTACACCATGTGAGCCCTTCCTAATACTCCAGATGGACATAGTAGTGCCTGCACAATAATTTCCTATTCTTGGGACCAGTATTTTATCCAGCCTTGCAACTCACAGGCCTTGGGCCACAGAGGCAATGATTTATTGCCTTCTACAAACCCCAAAAATATGAAAATGCCATAAGAGCAGCCACCATTAACCTGATCTGCAGCCAACGGTATAATGTGAAAAAATTACCTAAAGCAGGTTATTCCTTCCTCAAGCAATGCTGGAAGTGCTAACACGATTATGGAAACACCTGTACTTGTCTGACCAGCTCCCCAGTGGGTGGCTTCTATTATTGTCAAAGTGACTTAACCATTAACCCCATTTAAAGATGATCTAGCTAATTGGGACAAATTTGGCCTTGGTCTCAGGCTGTAATAAAGATCTAGGTAACAAAGTCAACCCAATGAAATGCTTTTGTTAACAGAGTCATCATTTCATCTGTTTTTAGGAGGTGTTCTTAAAGGCTGAAAAATTATCCTCTACAGGATCTGTAGTTGAATTTTAACTCCATTAATCATGAGTTAGAGCTCCTGGGATAAGCAAAATAAAATTTAAAAAAAAGCAACTGAACCATCCTTCTCAAAACTGAGTATTGTCCTTCTGTATCTCTCCACACACCATTGCTAACAAAAGACTGCTAACACACAGGAAAGGCCAGGACAGACACTGAATTCTCCAATTCTTAAGTCAGTAATGGAACATTTCATTTAAAAAGCAGTTAAAAAAAAAAAAAAAAAAAAAAAAAAAAAGAAAGAAAAAGCAGTAGAACACATCTCGAGATGTACTGAGCTTGTTAAATTAGTTTAAGCTCGCATTAGTAAAAAAACTCAGTAATTGCACTGTTCCAGACAACCCATTGACAAAAGGTTGCCTGGGAGCAGCTGGTCAAAATCTTTTGTTAAGATTCTGATTCTGACCCAAAAAGTGACTGGTTAAATCACAAAAATATTTTTCACGTCTTTTTTTCTTTCTTCAACATAGTATTTCTATGCTGATTATTTATTTCTTTCAATTCTTTTCAGACATTTTCTGAAATTCTTTCTTTTCTTTCACTCTTTCTCATTTCACATTTGGTGTCTTTTTCTGGCGAGAAACAAGAGAAGGGAGATAGGAGACCAAAAATCCTACAGAATGATTACTGATAATATTTACCTCCCATCCTTATTTCACCAGTATCCCAAGCAAAACAGAAAACAACAAAATTCTTGCTGTTTAGCAGCTAGAACCACTCAAGCTTCCGGAAAAAAAAAAAGCATCTTCCCCTCTTCTAACACTCCTTCCATACATTCCAGTTCTTTGAATATCCGCAAATATTCTCCTTCCAGGTCAATGAAACTCATCCAGGAATTAAAGTTCTTTTTTTTTTTTTTTTTTTTTCCCCCCACAGAAGAGCTCTCTTTTTAACTGGTAGGAAGCGACACCCAAAGATGCCTCATAAGCTTCTACTTCAAAAGTCTCAAAGCTTGCTGTGATACCACACAACACCTGTTCTATTTCTCTGTTTAAACAGTGTCCTCTCCCTCTGCTGCTTCCAAAGCAACTCCTTACACAGCCCTCCCAGCACAAGGGGATTAACAGCTTTCAAAGGAAGCACTGAAAAGAAAACAGTGCTCAAGTTCTCCTTCCTGAAGCTGAGTATCTGAAGGTACTTTTGGTGCCCTCTGTAGCAAGGACAACAGCAAAAATCATTCTTATTACTATTACAGGTTTGCATTTTAATCTTAATCATGTAGTTTTCACTGAAGTGCCCTACTGACAAGATTAGGTATTAGGAAAAATATTCTTCTTTGTGAGGGTGGTGAGGCCCTGGCACAGGGTGCCCAGAGAAGCCATGGCTGCCCCTGGATCCCTGGAAGTGACCACTGCCAGACTTGGATGGGGCTTGGAGCAACCTGGGATGGTGGAACAAGTTCCTGCCCATGGCAGAGGGGTGAAACAAGATGCTTCCAGTTCCCCTTCTAACCCAAACCACTCTAAGGTTCCACGAATGCAATGGAAAAATCAATAGCATGGATGGAATTTGAAGATCCCTTCCCCATACAAACAATGAAAATCTTCTACAATGTAAGTATCTTCTAACAAAGCCAGCAGTGACACGTTCCAAAGCCAGCTGGTGCAGTGACGGAACAAATCAATGTAGAATGAACCAGTGAGGCCCTAAAGCAGATCACTCCCTACAACACCACGTTCTACTCTTGGCTTTGATGCAACTTCTGGGTTTTCTCGTAATGATCAAATGGAAGATGCTTTCGGTGCAAAGCTGCCTGCTGCAATTTTGTTTGCAATAAAAAATATTAAGCGGCACCTTAGACAATTAAATTCTTGCTCTGAGGCACCTCTTACCATTAGAGTCCTCCACTTCTTCAGCAGGAGTGTGGTTCTTGGAGGTGTGGTGGGCGTGTGAGGCTGCAAGGTTGACAATGCGGGGTCTTGGCAGTGTCAGTGCTTTCCCATGCACTTTCAAGGAGTGCTCTTTCAGCTGGCTGATTGTCATGGTGGAAAATGAGCAGGAGGAACATTTGTAGGCATGTTCACCTGGATAAGCAAAATACAGGCAAGTCATCAGCTCACAAAAGAAACAAAATGGGGCCCTCTCACACTTCTCTCACTGAAGCTGGCAGTAAAATTCCCATGGACTCTTCAGCGAAAGACTGATCCCAAAAGCTATGCATGTCTCCTTGTTGGAGCAGTCTGGAGTCTGTGGGTGGAGACACCTGCTTTGGACCAAAGTATCACTTTCTGACAACTGCAGATCCTTGTACAGCGGCTGATGTCAAAAAAAAAAACCAAAAAAAAACATAGGCCAGACTCTTAGCATGCCTGTGTTGCATGGTATGGGAAGAAAACAGACTCTGGGATGAAAATGGAGCCACTTAACTATGGCACTTCCAAATTTCTTGGGGAGCACAGCAACTAGAGATGGTGAAGTCATTTGTTTCTGCATGCAGCACATCCAGTGTCATTATTAATGAAGCAAGAAGGACACTACAAAACTTTCCACAAAGGGCCCTCCACAAAAGAATAAGAAAGAAAAAAAAAATTTAAAAAAAACCAAAACAACTCAGTGTGGTGTAATTACATTTGGGGAAAGTCACAAATGAAAAACCTGCCATTAGGCAGCAGTAATCTTCACAGAAGTGGCAACCAAGTCCAGGCTGGTGAACGTGGCAACGCCAAGTACAAAGGGTGTATCTACGAGGCTGTGTGGAAGTGTGTTATGAAAAAGCACTAAAAGGAGTGAAAGAACAGAAGTAATGCACAGTAGTGGATTTAATTTTGGATACATTCCAAGCCACAGAAACAGCAAACAAGGGGAAACAAATCCTGACAGGGGATTTGTTTTGCATGGAGGCAATTGGAACACAAAGTGAAACTGTCCCAACACAAACAATGTGATATTATATACAGGTGCCAAGTTATTGTTTTGGAAGTGCCACTTCCGTGTACAAGAGTAACACTGGCCACATATGAGTCGTACATAAAAGTGCCAAAACTAATATAGGAGTGAAATATTCATGAACAGGAAGAGAAGAACGAGAGTTCTGGTAATGAACGAAGCAGAAAATGTTTTCTGCCTCTCCACAAATCCAGCAAAGAAGGTTCTCAAGCAGCACTGTTTCCCACACCAGAAATAAGCGAACCAAAAGAGAGCATGAGAACACACATGTTGCAGCCAGTCAGAATAAGCACACCTGAAAGGATCAGCAACCATCCTCCACAAAACTCCCACCCCTGTATTCCAGAAAAACCATGCTAATCGTCAGGACAAAACACAAACTCTTAGAACGCTCCCTTTTTTTTTTTTTTGGTGCATCTGAAAAAGAACAGATCACTCGCAGGGCCTGAAGTGGTGAAACAAAAAACTGTCCTGCGTGTTTTTTTTCAAGTGGTGTTCCTCACCTGTGCCTTGGGTGAGTTACATATTTTTCCTTTTTACAAACAGAACATTCCTTGAGTAGCACACACAACGAGTCGCTCAATGGAACACAGTAATTTAAGGACAGAAGATATTCCAAGGTTACAAGATACCAGGGGGATACAGATATAGACCTTCGTGGCTTTGTCAGTGTAAGAGATTCCTGGATGACAACATGCACCAACCAACCATCAACTTAAAAGCACCACAAGACATTAAAGCAAATAAAGGATGATTACATACCAAGCAGCCTAGACACACTAATAAATATGCCCACTGTTCATTTCAAATGGACATCAAAACATGAAAGGACTGCAGAGGGAAAACTACAGTTTGGCTCAGTGGAAGTCTTCTTCACTTTTTTTGACTGCTGGTTTTGCATCTGACAAACTGATCATGTCAACACACATACAAATAAATAAATAAATGCAAGCATTTATGTAGTGGGTCTCAACACTTGATATGTACTCAAAGCACCTGCTCCAGATTACACAGAAACTGAACAGGGCCAGTGCTCTTATCTTGCAATCACCCATTTCTGCATTTCCAGAGTAACTGCTTAGTTACCAATTAAGAAATTGGTAACAAGGATCCCTGAAAAACACAAGCAAAAAAAAAAAAACAAAAACCAAAAACAACAGGTGAAAAAGTTCAGATGAAAACAACAGAGAGCCCACTTAGAGAAATTGTAAACTGCTCTGCTCCACGCCAAAGGAGATGGCACACACTGGATGAAAAACAAATGCCAGGAACACTGGTACCAGCTGTCACACAAGAACGGATTTTGTAGTTCACTGAATTTTGATCCATCCCCAGAAAATGAGGGAGAGAGGCAGACCGAGTAAAACACTTCGGGATTCAGGATTTTACAGGCTTTTAAAGACCTCCAGGAGACTTCAGGAAAAATTCAGGAAGACTGATGTTTTAAATTCTAAATAAACGGATAACGAGATGACTGACAATTGACAAAAAAAGCCAGTAACACGAGAGAGGTTCGGAGAACCACCGTGTTATTGAAAAGCTGGGGAGTCTGAGGAAGTAAGACGTGCTTGTTCAGTAATACATATTTCTGAATGACTGGCTCAAAACACACCAAAGCAAAGCTCTGACTGAAAAACATACAAGCAACTTTTCTGTGACCATTCATTTGGCAGAAATGGGACCGAGGCAGAAACATATCCGTAAGCCTTTGGAAACCCCATTACCCAAGTCATTGTGCAGGCACTATCTAGGCAACCATGAAATTGTGTTCTTGTACAATGCAAAACACGGCCCTTCAACGGGTGTCCGTCCACTACACCAAGTTCAGGAGCATGAATTCCTAATAAATAAATCAATGAATTACACGAAGAGAAGTGTGGAGTAAATATTGGCTGCACGGCAACTTAGGGTCTAAAAATCTGGCAGGTTCAAGCGAGGAAGCCCAGCTGTGTAATAGCATAAAGAAAACATTATTTTATGGTTGGTGAAAATAAAGAACCATGGCTCCTCCATACAGGATGTGGGATTCCGTGAACTGGAACTGCGGCATACAGTTGGATTTCCTAGAAGGGACAGAATGCCATGGTCCTATACAATGGGAAGGTGGCAAAAGTTGAGCTAATCTGTTTTATCCATCCAAGTACAGAAACTGGCACAAGCGCTGTGAAATCCAAAAAAAAAAAAAAAAAATACAGGAAACTAAGAACACAAGACCATCAACCCCTCCTATATTTCTGTAGATGAAAAATGCCATTGGATCAATGGCAAAGGTTAAATTTAATTTTTTTTTTAATCAGCAGACAGCTACAAATTTCTTCCCTTTTTTACCCCCATTTTTCCACCTTCCTCCTCCACCCCAACCAGAGTATATGACTTTGAATAACCAAAAAACAGAAAAAGGAACATACTTGTAGTTCTTTTTGTCAGAAACTCCTGTTCAAGGAGTTTTTACTCACAAGTTTTAAACAACTGAGCTGGTTTTCACGTTTTCAGACTGGACACTATTCTATTATTTGCACCAGAGTGCATGTTTGGATTGCAAACCAAAGGATAACCTTTCAATGCAGGATGCGTGACGGTGCCAAGAGTCTACGGCCAAGGAATAAAGGTGAGGGAATCCTGAGTCTCAGTTTTTAATAATCACAGGTGCAAGAATCTCAGGTGACCTACTCTCTGTGACACATCACCTTCCCAATTCCAGTTCCTCAGAAGCATGTCTGCTTGCTTGCTTGTATGGATTCCGTACTGAAATACAGAGATTTGCAAATTTTCCACGTTTGGTAACGCAATTTTGACATTCTCAGCCTGCTGCACACAGACCTGACTCCCAAAGTTGGCAGTGTTGGGTTTTAACATGAAAGCCAGCATAAGACTCTACCAAAACCAAAGTGCAGTTCACAGTCTTTTTCCCAGAGTCACCTAAAGCACAAACATAAATACAAAAAGGAGAGCAAAGCTCACTGACGATTTTGTTATGGCATCTATGGTGTTCAGCGATGAAACCCACTTGGAGAAAAGCAGAAATAAGAAGGAAAAAAAAAATGTATCACTCACATAAAAGAGAAGGAAAAAAAGTTCTTGAAGCACCCATCATTTTAAATCCTTGCCCTTCCCACTGCCCAAACTCCCACTTATCCCAAGAGGTTCCACAGGCTGGCCAGCTGCCACCACGGCCTTTGGGGGGGAAAAAAAAACAAACAACCTTACCCAGTTCTGTGGTGACAAAACAAGCAGTTCAACCCAGCATCTGTGATCAGCCACAAGAACAACACGGGGCCACATTTTCAGCTGCCACGCTGCAAGACTTGAGAGGGGGAAAACTTACCAGCGTGAGCCTTGAGGATATGGGTTTTCAGGCGGCTGTTGTAGGAGGACTTGAAGGGGCACAGTTTGCAGCGGAACGGCTTGTGGTGTCCGTGGTGGGTCTGCATGTGGCGGTCCAGGCTTGAAGAGAGACAGAAAAAAGGGACAAGGAAAGAGTCAATCGTTTCAGCTGTGCCATCAGAGGCAAAGCAAAGTGCTTTACTGCAGTAACAGGAACAAGTTTAAGGATCCTTTCTCATGCTCTCTCTTCGACACATGCAACAGGTCTGCTTAAACAATAAAGTCAAACCTAGTGTGATGGAAAAGAGCAGAGCTGACACCAGTTGTGTTTGTACAGAGGGCAAGCCACCTAAATAAACTTATAGGGGAAGATTAGTATAAATTAAGTTATGCATGACCCAGAAAGGACCAGCTGAAGAAGCATGAAACAGGCAAGAAATTATTTTCTTATTAAATTATGGCTACACAATTTTTCTCCTGCTAAACATTTCTGTGAAAATATGTCCCCTCTTGTCCTGATGATCAAGGTTTTTAAAAAAAAAAAAAAAAAAAATTTTTTTTGTTGACCACCTTTACTGAGGAAGCCTTCTTTTGGTTACAGCAGCAAAAGCAGATTAGAAATCCTGCTCTGGGGAGGGTGCCAGCAGGCTACAGTTGATGAGTTCCAGGATTAAAAGGCAGCAGAGTTTCAGAAGCAGCAGTGTAGGAGATTCTACATGAAGCTCAGCAGGAGGAGAAAGGGTGGCAAAGACCAGCCTCTACTTTCTTCAGGGAAAATGGAAGTACCAACAGCCTGAATACAGCGAAGTGATCAAAAACTGCTCTCTCCACAATTTGCTGTAACAGCTCAGTAAAGTTTGGAGGCAAAAAAAAA